>VWYI01010162.1:2995-21325 GCA_013399455.1 Anthoscopus minutus | reverse complement strand
TTTTCAAGAGCACATGAGAAGTCTATAAGCTGTGACCTGTGACTCCTTTCTGTCAAATTTCCTTTCTGTCAAACCAGTCCTCAGCCTGGTCAGCTGGAAGAATTGGGAATTTGAATCTGAGGATGACCCTACAGAGTATTTCAAATGTTAAAAATTGCAAATTTTATATTTTTCAGATTTTAAATTTGTGTCTCTGGGCTGTGAGTTGCTTGCTATAAGGACACCACAGAGGTGCTGCTGGCTCTGATGGGTGGTGGTTTTCATGTTGTCTCTGCAGGGGATTGTAAATGGAAGATGATGGTTCTGGTTGCACTGAAAGAGATTTTTTTTTTTGCCATTTGCCTCCTTTAAAATGTCTGCAGCCCAGATCCACTTGGCTTGTAATGTCTTTTGATCCTGGGAGTTGAATAAAACCTGGCCAAGTAATCCCTGGGAGCTTCTGCAACCAGAATTGCTAGGGAGCAGGGAAATTCAGCACATCTAATGCTTTCCTCTGCATCAGTGCCATACCTGATATGGTTTCAATGGCTGTTTTGGCTGCTTCTTGTGCCTCCTGCTTTAATAGCCCTGAGCCAGGGCTCCAAAGATGTTCAGAAATCCAGGTTTGATTGCTGTAGTTTTTAAAATGTTTGTGCCATAATGGGGACAGTTGTCCTCAGCACTTTGGTTAAACAAAGCTTCACAGGCTTGGCCATTTCCAGGGTGTTGCAATTGAAATAAGGCATCTTGTTTGTTTAGGATCCAGCTTTTTCCTGTAGATTTGAAATAGGTAGCCCTCAGTGCTATTTTTTTGCTTGCTAATGCAGGCTTTACCATCTAAGTGTTCCAACCATGGTTAATCCCACATAACAAGGCCATGAGGATTGCTGTCTGTGAGAAACATTTCTGAGAATGATCATTTCCCCTTCCTACAGAGAACAGAATTTCACATTGGAAAAGAATGATGGAAAAAGCATGATTTGGTATGCTTATAAAATGTTTAATGCTGCTCTGTTTATAAGTAACCATCCCTAGTTATAAAGGTATGAAAGAAAGACAATACCAACTCCTTGAAGAGGAAGAGAAAGTTTATATTTCCATGGCTATTTGGGTTTGGTACTCAAACCTCAATTTCTCCCACCTGGTAATTAGTTGATCACTATGTAAGTAAATGTAGTGATGAGATGATCTATTGAAGGAGATTGAACAAATGATGAGGTGAATAATAAGGTAAAGTCATCTGTCTTGCACTTAACACGCCTTTTCAGAACCAAGATAATTGTCTCAGCTTTCCTTTGGGTGTGTCATCCAGAGATTTCTTGAGTGTGAACCAAATACATTAATTTTATAGAAGCTTTTTAGTTATTGGTGCCCTTTGACTTTGATATTTTGCAGGCTATGTGGTATGAAACAGTATAAAAAAGTGGATTAAAAAATTCCTCTGGCTCACATCGTGTCTAGTTGTCAGCATTTGCTCATTCATGGTATTTCACTTGATAGATCATAGAATCATGGAGCGGCGTGAGCTGGGAAAGGTCTGAAATACGTTTGTGAGTTTTGTTTCAAGAAGGGATTCTTGAAGATATTTGCCAACATGACTTCGTTTTTTGAAAGCTGTTTTTATTGCTGTAGCTTAGGACTACAGAGGAAAAACAGCCCATGAAAGAAAAACAAGTCCTTGGTTAGGAATATATGTGTGTGTGTGTGCTTGTGTGTTTTGGCTCTGCCTCAACAAACGTGTGCCTGACTTAAAGAAGGTGAGTAATCTTGTTTGCTTGGTGAGGAGAACACTTAAGTACCCTGTGAATGAGAGCACTCAGGAAGGGCTTGGTGTTAAGGTATCACAGGCCAGCAAGGCTAAGAGAAAGCCTTAGAAAGAAAACAAGATGTTCTGATTACCACTGATGTCCATCTTCAGGGCTTTATCTGCAAAACATCTCAGCAGTCAGGAAGTTACACAACTTAAAGGTGTTTAACTGTACTATATTGTACCTTCAAATTTATAGTTGCTTTCATGGTATGGAAATGATGGGGCATTTTTGTGGTCACAGCCACAGAAAGTTAAGCAGAGTTTCTGCTTGAAAGACCTGGATCACTTCATGTGGCTACGTGATTCCTGAATGACATGTCAGTCCTTGGATTTTATTAGTGATTGGGGTAGTTTGGCATTTTATTGATGGAAGGATGGATCTGGATTTTCTCTGGATTACCCCATGTGACTGCAATTGACATTAATTGGAATTTTATTAAGACTGAGATAGTCCTGTAACCTGGATTTATGCATTGCACAAAGAAAACCTGCATTCCTTTCACCGGGTCAGCTGGGTTTGGCAAACCCCGGGAAAACCTGGATTCTTCAGTATTTACTGTGATACAGTCCTTGGGAAGGTTCAGAACAGAGTTTCTGAAATCTGTTTATATATCTATTTTAGTATATATCAGTAGGAACCATCTTAGTTGGTCACAGCTGTGATTTTCTGTCTTGGTAGCTCTTGAGGGAGCAAAGATGTTTGTTGTTTTTGGAAAACAACAGGGTACCAGTTGTGTTTAGCCATGGTGGAGCACCATGCTGCACGTGTGGAGGAGAGCTTGACTCCCTCTTCATTTCATCACACACTTACCTTCAAAAAGCCCCCTTTGGCAGGCAGGAAAAAATTGAAACAAACGCCCCAAAATTCTCTATAAGGTAAGCAAATGTTGCCCCAACACTACTGCATATGGGCTTAGAAGAAATGGTGTAAAATTTCACCGTTACTTGCAAAAGCATGATGAATTTTTCAGGGCTTAGTCAAATCTCTTTCTTAAGACAGTGAGTCTGATGAATACTCTTAAGCCCACTTGCTGATTGTGTTGATTAGTTGGGGAGGTCAGTTCTGTCTGTCTAATTAAAAGCTTCTTTTTGCTATCTTTCTTCACCTGGTTTAACAGATAAAGAAAATTTCTCAGCACCTTGTAATTCCAGCCTTTTGTCTTCTGAATATATGAACAGTTGAAAGTTTTGTCTTTTTTACTGCCTCTGTACAAGGAGGTGGATGGGAGCCACCAGAACTCCTGAGCAGCTTTCCCAGCTGGCTTAGGTTACTCCAAATTGGAGATCTGAGTCTATTCTCCCAAGAACTCCCTCCAGTTCTCCCCCTGAGGCAATTTTTTCTCACCACATGCAGTGTAGGTTATCATTTATCCCAGCTATTGCTTGAAGGTGGCTGTTCTACCACTGTTGCAGTCAAATTACATGTACAGGCAGACAAACAACCTGCCACTGAAATCCATGTAAATGCAATCCAGCAGCTGTGCACAAATAGCCAAAGGTTCTTGCATCTTTGACTGGAGGCAGCCAGCAATCAAGAAACTGTGCTGGTCTATAGCCAAAAGAAATAGGGAATTCCCTCAGTTTTGTTTTGTTTTTTTTCCCCCTGAAGTGATTAATGGGGACATAATCAGGTTTGGCTCTGTATTAATCAGTGCAGTTTGGGTGTTAAAACCCTGTGCTCTGTGGCTGATGCTTCCCAGGATGTTCTCAGGATTGCATTACACTGTGCTTGGGTTACAGTTGTGGCAGCAGGATCAGGTGAATGGAGCAGTTTTCCCTGCAAGTGGAAGCCACTGTTTTCCCCTAATGGGAGCTCAGCTGCATGGAGTAATCTGCCTTTAGTGATTTTCTTCCTCACAAAGGAGTCACTGGAAAATGAAAAAGAGCAGCAAATCAGTTTAGTCAGTGGTGCAATTGTATCTAGCAACTGCATCTGTTTTGCTTTCTAGATCATCCTAACTGTAAAATTTTTCTGCCTCTTGTGCCTTCTACAATCCCCCGCATAAACACTTCTGTCTTTCCAGTGCCTGTGATAACCATTGTGTTACTCAAAGAATCCCTTGGCAGCTGAAGAAGCAACATCTTCCAGGCTCAGGGGCATCACATCTGGTGAGAAATATATGCTTTTTATGCCTTTTTTAATTTTACCTGGAGCTATATTTTGTTCACTTGAGACAATTTCTATCATGAGCTGCACTTCAGTGTTAGCTTAGTTTCCTTTGAAATTCAGAGTCTGGTATGGAAAGAGGTTGGTTTGGGTTAGTGATCAACCTGGTATGGAAGACATTTTATGGTAGACCTTGATCAAACTGACAGTCAGAAATTACTTGTCTATTTGGAAATTTTCCACCCCAATTCTTCCTTTTTTTTTTTGTATTTTGTTCCTACTAATACTTTTCAGTCTAAAATAAAGACTNTTTTTTAGTGTTTTGCATATTAAGGATCACAAAGTAAGTATGTGCATGGTAATTTAGCTCTCTAAAACACTAAGAAATTATTCCATGTTATGGCTCCATATGAATCTCCTGGTTCCTGGAAATTACCTGAAAGGGAAGGGGGGTGATTTTCCCTTGGGAAGGTCTAACTCTTGTGTCATTGTCATTAACCCTACACGTGGTCATCTTGGAGGTAATGAGGTCAGCTCAACAGCCACACTAGGCTTTCTCTTGGTGAAAGGTTATGAATATGGAGACCATTATGTGTCATTAAGATAATCATGTTGCTGAATATGTCAGTGAAGTCAATGACTCTCTATTCCCCACGTGTTATGGTTTTAGTTTGATAGGGACAAGTCAAAAAAAAAAAAATTATTCTTGCCAGGTGGGAGGAAATTTGCCTTTCAAAAGATTTGTTGGTTCAGCACTTGATAGGAGCTTTGCTAAGCAATGATGGTAATAATAATAAATGTTCCCAGGCTGCACTTGTTTTATAATTGCTGTTTAGCCCAAATTGCTCTGAGTGAGGAAACTCCATCATTCTGGCTACACAGGTGGAGGTTATGATGTCATGTGCAGCAAATTCACCAATTCAAAAGGATGGAACATTTATATAAAACAGTAACACAATGCAGAGTTTTGGTTGTGAAAACTAAGGAAAACAAAAAGGATTCAACACTTAAGTGAAGCCTTGAAGGGTTTCTCTGCTTGTAGAGCACCACTCTGGAGTGGCTGTTGCTGTCAGGGGCTGTCTTGCACCATCTGATCTGAACTTTTCCTGGAAGGGGAAGGTTTGTAAGCATCCCAAGAAGTTATGGCCACACATGTGGTACTGCTGCTGATGGCTCTTGTGTCTGCAAACACTTTTAAGTGAGTTTCTGTCCCTGAGTTCTGTTTCCTCAGTAGCTTTTCCCTTGTTTCTGATGTTCACAGGTAGGTTCAAGTGGCCAAGCAGAGCAAAGTCCTGAGCACAGAGTTCTTGTGGTCAGCTGTACCCTGCCTGCTCCTCTGCTCCCTGGCTGTCACAGATTGTGTCAGGACATGAGGGAAAGAAGAGGCAGGGTGAGCTGGGCTGAAGCCAGGAGGATAGAAACCTAAAACTGAATTTCTTGGGCAATATTGGCTCCCAAACACTTTTTTTGATTTCCACATGGATCTATAAAGGCTCCAGTTTCAGTCCTTGGGAATAATTAAACCTAGAGCAGTGATAAATGGTGCAATATTCAATTAGTGAGCTGCCCTGATAAAGGCGTGTCAAAGTAAATTTTCTTTTTGGGGGGCTGTTAACTGTGCTGACAGAGAGTTGGTTAATTCTTGAAGGATAATATTTTGGGCAAATTCCCAGCCTCCAAATGCTTGCAGGCAGACTTGTCCATATTTGTGGTATATTTGAGGTCTAGTATTCTCCTTTGGGCCATATATTTTAAGAGGGAATTTTAATGGAAGGAAATATTGCTGCAGAGCAACAGCCTTCACTGAAACACTTTCCAAAAAAATGTTAAGGCCAAAGGTCTTGTTTTTTCAGGGCAAAAGAAGTGAATCCTCTAATATTTACTCAGTTATAAATAGCAATGGGCAAGGCTCTAAGGGTGGATTCCTGGGGGATTGTATCAGGGATAGTTATTCCCCAAACTAAGCAAAGTCAGTGCTTGTCTTTCAATTGTTGCATCTTCTTTGGCACAGAGAACACCATTATTAAACAGATAGCAAATAATTATAATAAATTTGAGGTTTTCACTCCTCTCTTATTTCTCTCCAGTCCCAACAGGAACCAAAATGTATCTTATTTCCAGTAAGAGATGGCAGTTTAATGCTGGGGGGAATGTTCATGCTAAATGTTTTGGTTCTCCAGCCACGGCATCAAGTGAGGTGGCAGGAGGAAGTGCAACCCCATGGGGAAAGAACTTACTTGGGGTGCAAGAGGTGCTGCTCTTGACCAGCTGGGCTTGGGCAGGGAGTTGCATTTCATTTCTCCACACCCCTCTCCCTCCATCTGTAAACAGGAGAAAAGATTATAACTTCTCTTAGAGAGAAGCTGTTTGAAAATGCTGTTAGTTTCCACTGCAAGCTAAATCTGCTGCTATCATTGCTAAATAAATAGGTGCCACCTAATTCCATTAGCAGGTTAGTTTGCCTCCCACAATGAAATTCAACCTCTCACAAGTGTAGGTCTTGTAAAAGTTCAGCACTCGATTTATGCATCACCAAAGAGTTCACATGAAACCCAAATGAGACAAAAGCCTTGCTCAAGAGCCTGAAGGCCAGGGCCTCCCTCAGTGCTGTGACACTTGCAAACAGGAGCAAAGCATTTGAGGTGTCTTTACAGACTCATGGACCACTGGACAGTCCTGGTCTGTGTCAGGCACCTGCATCATCCACATGTATTCCCAGGAAAATGATGCCCAGCCCTAAAATTCTGAGAAATAAGGAAATATGTACAGCATTAAGCCTTGGAAAAGGAATGCAGTTTGTCATTTGCTTTCTAATTTTCTGTATCAAGAGTAAATGTACAGTAACTGAATTGATTGGGAAATGTTTGGTAGTAAGTAGTTAAATAACAAATGTTTGGTACTGGCTGAGACCTCAAATAGGAAGAAAAAGTATTTTTCTGACACTGATATGCTTTTGTGTAGATGTGGATTTTTGCTAGTTACCAGAGAAGAAAAAGTAAAGCTGATTCTTAATAGCTATTAGGTGTCATTCCAAAATTTGAACATTTATTTCTACTGATGTAAGACAGGTATTTAACTCTGTAAAAAGTTGTAGCTGGAGCCTGTAGGATGCTTGAAACTTTTGAGAGCCAAAGAGGTTTCCCACTGTAACCTGTTGTATGCTATCTGTACCACAAAAACTTAAAATTATTTCCCAGTACTCAAAAAAAAATCTAACCCAATGAACAGACCAAAACAAACAACAATTAAACAAACAAAAAAGCACCAAAACAAAAACCACAGGGCTTAAATGACACAGTTGCTGCTTTTTTTTGGTGGCTGTTGGTACTATCATTTATGCTAAAGCATTCCAATCAAGGGCATGTGGCTGCAGTGGAATTTGATGTACAATCAGTTTTAGGGAACAGCTTGTGCCTTGTTAATATAATCCATAAAAGGCTTCCAAACTTCCTGAAACCAGTCCCTTCTGTTTCCAAGTCTGCATATGATCTCATAGGAAATGATCTGGGAGAGGCCAGCTAACCCTTTTGCATAATCAAGGTAGCATTGTTCTTTTAATGCCTGAAGTGAGTTGTTTCACTGATATAAACTCAATAATCCCCTTCTCTTCTGTCAACAAATCTCTGTTATCAGGCTTTGCAATGACTTTGGTGGCATTGCAAAAGAGAGTAAGTGGGAAGACTGAAGTGTGAATTGAAGACTGACCTCAATAATGTCATTCATTTACTATGTCACCTTTTGTCTTAGCTATTTCAGAAATCCTAAACCACTTGCTGCCCAGTGAAATCTGGAAGACTTAAATGCAAATACGTAACACGAGTGGGCAAGGTTTATTTTGCAGCAGGCTCAGAGGCAGGTAAGCAGCCTGCACCTTGCCAAGTTTCATTGTAGCAAAACAGAGAGTGGAAGATACCTGCCCTTTGTATAGGTTTGATATCATAAAACCTCTCCTATGTATGTTAACAGTAGAAAGAAAGAGAAAGAAAGAAAAAGTAAGTATATTCTTGTACTAGAGCCCTTGAAAACCTTGCTATTCACACAAGCCCAGAGTGCCTCATGCAGTGCATATTTTTATATCCTTGGGATAACCCAGGATCTCCTCAATCTCTTTAGCCCAAGAAGGGAAACCCTCCAGTGAGCTGCTCCCCCTTGTAGGGCAGCGAGCCTGAAGCTTCCTTGGCAGGGCAGGGAGAGCAGGAGGCTCTGCAGCTGTGCACAAGGACAATTATGGTTTAGTTCATGTCAATGGGCTGCAGCTGCAGCAGGCAGAATTACAGTGAGCCTGAGCAGAGGGCTCTGTGGCACCCTGCTCACTGCAGAGCTGTTCAATTTGGCACTCTGCTCTGGGCTGCAGGCAGACATTTTCTTAACCATATTAGGGTACGTGGAGATTGGCCAGCCAGCAATGGGACTTCCATGTACTTACTGCTTGTGCTCGTGTTTTATGGAGTAGGCAGCCACTGCTTTTGCTTAATAACTAGCAGGTTTGATAGAATAAGACCAATAGAAGCCTTTAGAAATTGTCATGGAGGTACAGCAGGGGAATGTAATGAGCGCTCTCATTTTTAAAGGGTGCCTCAGTTTGTTGGAGTATGAGTGAGTTCTTTTCACCCAGGATCAGGACTGAAGAGCAGAGAAACTGTTTTCATGCTTGGGCTCAGTTTTTTGCTCTTCCTTATCCATGTGGCACATTTACAGATGATGAGGAGCTATGTGCACAAGGTACAAAATAAAGGGACAAAGAATCTCTTGAAGGTCTTTTATGTGTCCATTCACTCAACAATGACATGCCAAGTGACTTATTTTCATTAATAACCCAGTGACCTGACACCTGTGTCCTGCAATGTGGATTCTTATATCCAATCACCTATTACTGCCCAAAAATCCTAGAAGATGATGATGAAAAAGAAGATGGAGGAGGACCAAGACCCAACACCCTACATCCTCCATCTTGTGTTTCACTTATTAATATAATTCCAAACTCTTTCTCACCCAGTGACTTAATATAATTCTATCTAACTTACACCTTCACATTCTCAGTTTCTCTCCTTAGTTTTAGAAGCTTTCTCCATGGCCTTAGGTTAAACTCAGTGTTCTCTTGAGTGTCTGAGCCTGTCAGCACAGATAATGGGATATTTTCTGTGCCTCTGACTCTGAGAGGGAAAAAAAGGAGCATTGGTAAAGAGAGAAACCAGCACAAGCAATAATATGTTTGTTTGACAGTCTTGGAAGAAGAAGTAAGCCTGTCTTTTATTTAGGCGTGTTTATATCATCACAAAATGAATGCAATTTCGTAGAATTGAAATTATTTTTACAAATTGTAAATTATTTTTACACATACTCTGAACTCATGCAAATTAAGACACATCACAAATGATTCTTATGAACCCAGGCTGGTAAATCCCCTCACTAGCACAGCATATGGATTTACCAGGTTAAAAAACCCCTCCATCTGCTGCATGAAGCAGATGCAGCTGGAGGCAGACTTTCAACTCTACCCCGTCATTTTTAAGATACTGACTTCCAATTCTACCCATTATTTTAAAATCTGGTGAAGTTTTCAGTGCAGTGCTCAGTTGATGTTAATTTGTGAGGAGCAGGTATTTATTAGTGATAAATACCTGGTGAGGGGGTCTGAGGATTGTAACATATCTGAAATCCAGGCTCACTTGTGGGCAGTCTTCTTAACTAGGTCCAGTACTACTTATGTGAGCTGAGAAATTTGCAGAGATAGTCCCTGAGGTTTACAAAGCCATGCATGATTAACAGTTTTGGGTAAGTTTATATTTGGAAACAAATGCTCTGAGGTGGCTGAGGATAAGCAGTTGGAAAAAAAAAAATCTCTCTTTGAGATACTTGAATTTTCCACTGCATTATAGGATTTGGTGCTTGGAAAGTTAAAAAACCACTTGTGTGAAAGCTACTGTCCAGTGGAAGGCTTCTCTGCAGACTGGAGCCATGGATGAGGACTGAAAGGTTCATGAAATATTAAAAAATTTTAAGGAGGATATGCAAAAGTACATGAGCTCTTGGGATAGGAGGGAAGGGGTTTTGCATGACTTTTTCATCACACTGAAACAAAACAAATGGAAATGCAGCCTCAATACTGAATCCACGTAAGGGAAATGAAGAAGGAAACATTTCTGTTGGTTTTTAGATCCATTACAAAAAGGAGCTCTGCTGTAGGGCTGTAGTTCAATGCAGGAAGCATTTCTATGGAATTTTGGCATTAGGGGGACTTCCCAAGAACAGCTACTGTCCAGAAGATATTCCAGCTAAAATCTTCTGAGTGCAGTTTGAAATGTTGGCACTATTTCATCTGAAGTCTGATCCAACTTGAACTCTGAGAGGAACAGAGGAGGCTCTGATTTGGATCTAAATGGCTCCTCTCTACACTGTCCAAGTTGCACACAAACTATTCAAACAGAACATCCCAACCAAGCAACCTCCCCAAATGACCCCTTAGAAAAATACAAAAGAAAAATGGGTTGTACAGAGCTTGTATTTGACTAGACTAAGACATATTTTGAGCCACAGTCGGGAGCAGAGGACAGCATCTCCTCAGCAGTGACAGGGGAGATTGTGGCAGGGGAACATGGCACAGAAATAAAGGGAAGTACAAGCCTCTTGCACTTGTGGGAATTAGAAGCCTCTGTTTTGGATGGCTTTGAGCAGCCTTAACACAAATTCTTTCTGCCACAGCTAGTTCGCTTACTACTGAATTACTTATCTGCACATGGACCTTTCCCAGATTTAATGCTAAACCACCAGGACTGAGCTCTGGGAGCAGATACAGGAATATTCAGCAAGATTTTCTTGTGCCTCAGTTTTCCTGTTGGGAACAGCCTGACCTGATGGAACCAGATTGGGTTCTGTTACATATTTGGTTCTGCCAGAGATGTATTTGGATGTCAGTGACACATACAACTGATCATGTGAATGTTTAAATGCAATTCCTGCTCCAGTTGCCTCCAACTTTCCCAGAAATAGGCCTGTGCAGAGGGGGAGCAGAGATGATGACTGAGTTGTCTTGATGTCTTAGATTCTCTTTAGGAGAGGGCTGGGTTTGGAGCTTGGCCTCCAGAAAAGGCTGATTTGCTAAGTCCTGCTGTGGTCTAAATATAAATGGCATTGCTAGAGGCAGAAGAGTTTTTGTTTTGAGCTGAGGAGGTCTCAGACCCTTGTAGGTGGTCACTTTGAAGGCCAGGTGACTTTTTTTGCTGAAGGATTCACCTCTGTGACTATGAATGTGGTTGTGACAGCAGGAAGAATGGTGTGGCTGGGCTCACTGACAGCCCAAACTCACAGAATTCAAGCTCAAGTCTGGATGAGCTGGCTACAGCTTGGGCCCAAACTTCAAAGCCTCCAATGAAATTCTGAATAACCCAATAGAAGACTTTTGGGTTTGATTTGTTTTCTTAGATGTGAGTCAGAAGTATGAAGCTGAGATCTGGGTGTGTTCTGGATCTTGCCTCCTATTTTATGTGTATAAATGACAGCTATTTTGAAGCACTGCTAAATTATTGTCCACCTCTGTTGCCTTTGGGACAGAATAATGGTGTTGCTTTGGGTTTTTTTTTCCTATGTGCCTCCTTCATATGCCTGTGGGATATGTGAGCTCAAGAGTTAGTACTACATTTGTGTTTTGAGGAGAAAAGTTTCCTTATTGCTACTTTTCCTCCCCTCCTGCCTTTCTATTTCAGAATTTTAATCACCTTGCCAAGAATTAGATTGAGTAGCTTGGATATAAAAAAGGATTGTTTTATGACTCTTAATATAAATGTGTAGATGTGCCTATGAAGTTAAAAGTGCATCTCATGTTCCAGACTGTAAGCTGAATGCTGAGGGATACAGAAAAAGAACTCCTGTTTTTTCCCTTTTGTTATTGCATGATTTGATAGGAAAATTGTAGATTTGTTTAATCTTCTTACAAATATCTTAAAGACACTTTTGGAGACAGAATGCTGATGCTGGTAGAATGGCAGCTATAGCTGATACCAACTCATGTTATGCTTGTGATCCAAACAGATCAGAGCTCTATAAAAATAGGAAAAGGAATTTCATAAACAAATTAAATACGTGGGAAAATTCAAGTAAAAACAGTAGTGGTTAAGGGGAGAATTTCAAGGACAGGAAATAGGTGCTCAGTGAAAGTCAAAGCTGGTATCTGTCCATTGTATTTCTTTAAATGCTCAGGTTCAGATTATTTTGCTTTAAGGAAAAGGAATTGAATTAATGGACTTTAAAACTGTATGCTTGGCCAAAAAAAAAAAAATTCTGCATCTTGAGTTCATTATACTTACACAGCCATCCCAGTCTGGCTTTGGATGGGGGTTTTGTGTGGTGGTTTGATTTTTATCTATGCTTAACAATGTCCAGAATCAAAGTATCTTGGGCCCTGGTTTTGTTACATCATGGATTTTTGATGCCTTCTGGCTATGAGGGTTTGCTGTCTTGCCAGCTGAACCCTGAGGACCCTTTGCAAGTGCTTCTGTGGAGAAGGCAATGACCATGCCCTCCCTCCTCCATCCTGAGGTCTCAAGAGGAGCTCCAGCTTCCTGCTGTTCTTGCTGAAGACACACAAGTAACACTTGGGCTGAAACTAGCAGGGACTATTAAAAAAATGTATTAAATAACATAGAAGGCAGACTGTGAAAAAAATGGTGTGTAATCCAGTTCATTCTATCAGCCCAAAGCAGAGTTTACCATTTAAAGTGATTTTTGGGTGGTGTGTTTTGTTCTGGAAATGTCTTATGCACAGCTTTGCAGTTTGCCTCACTTGACCTGTAACAGTGCTTAATTATCCTTCCCTTTACACAGTTTTCCCAAGGGTCTTAATTGGTAGGGAAGTTGCTGGTGTCAAGGGACAAAATCAGTCTCTGTTTCTCCATTTTAAGCACATTACATCTCCTCCTGCCCTCAGGGGATGTGAAGGGTTTATCATTCTCTAAAGTACGTGTAAGAATTACTGGGTTTTAGGCTTGGCAAGCCTGACCCTTCCAAATTCTCCATGGACACCACATTCCCTAGAGCTCTGGAAACTTTGACTGCTCTCTTCCAATAGTTGCCCTCTTTCCTGAAGCAATGTATACCTGTAGATATATTCAATTTTCCAGCAAGGAACTGGTCAGTACTCAGCTGGTCAGTTCTTTTTGCAGCTGTTATGTTTCCAAGCATATGACATGAGTGTGATTTGCCACCAGCCCTGGGTTATAGTTTTTTGACTTATTTTTTTTTAAATCTGTCAATTACTGCTTCAGTAAAATGTTATCTAGTGTTTGCAAAAGCAATTACCAAACCATAATTTTCATGTTTTTTGGAGAGATTTAACCCACAAGTTGAGAATACTCATAGCTGAAAATGGCCTGATTTTGAACATTCTGGCTACTTGTCCCTTCACTTGCAATTCTTAACTTTCATGGGTTTTTAAAGCTATTAATAGCAAAATTTGTGTCAATGAACATTGTCAGTAATCTCTCTGACCAATGGCTTGGGCTGACTGATCTATTCAGCCACATTCAGCTTCATGGGATAGGTCAGGCTAAAAACCAAAATACACTGAAATAGGGAGGCAAGCCCTAGAGCAGTGAAGTGAATGAAAATGCATGCATGAAATGCTTCAGTGAGGTTCTTGCCAGTGCCTAGGAAAGCAATTAGAGAAACTCTTTGGGAGAGCAGGAAGTGTCTGCAGCCAAGTTTCTTCAACACCTATGGGTGTGCTTCATATTAATTTTTAATATCTGCTTTTAGAAATCTTGAGAAAGAAGAGGTAATGCCATGACAGAGGAACAAACATATTTTGTTGAAAGTAGTGGGAGTCCTGTGAAAGATATCATGTCATTAAAATGGAAGCTTCCATGTAAGAGCTATAAAAAAGGTGTTTATTCCTCTAATCCTCCTTGCTATACCCTGACTTCAGGACTTTGGAGTCTGTGAAGTAAATTCCCCATAGCAGTGGGAGAATCATCCTGATCTCCTCCAGCCTGGCTTCCCAGAGACTTCCTAAATGCTCAGATGGTTGTTGATGAAGAGAACAGGTCTTATAAATTCCCTAAAGAAGTAAACTGAGAACACCTACTGTGGTGTAGCAGAGGGACTGTCAGTCCCTAGCCCCTGATTGCCATGGTGGGGCACGCTGAATTCAGAGCAGCAGATTTGGAGGGAAGGGCTCCTCAGTGTCCTTTAATTCTCCTGAGCTGTTCTTTCAGTTCAAGCCAGCTTTTTCCACTGAGAGGGGGAATGAAAAAGAATGCCTGCCAGTGGAACTGTGCAGTGCAGAAAGCAGCTTTGGAAATGCAAGGCCCAGGAAATACCAAATTGGACTCGTTAGTGTCATGAAGCACAATGGTAGGGAATTCACAGTAGATCTGTTACTATAATGAAGCAGAGGCAAAGCTCTAATCCCCTGAAGAATACAAGGAGTTTTTTTTCTATTATTTGCCCAGGTGTGGGTGTGAGGGATGGGGCCAGGTATCAGTGGTGTATAAATCTGTGAGTTCAGTGTGGCCAAAGCTGAATCTGACCAAGATTCTCAGAAGAGACTTCATAAAGGGATGAGCTCCATTGTGTTGGGGACTTCCCAGCCACAGCTCTCACCTCCAGAAATATCCAAGCTTACCTCTTAGGGTGATAACTGGATTTTCACAGGGATAAGAAAAGGAAATAGCTGCTGTTTCAAACTTTCCCATGCACTCTGTGGATAAGGACATGTGTTTTTAAACTTTTGTGTTCCTTTTGAAACTGCTGGAAGTTTTCTGTCTCAACCTAGGAATATTTTGTGCATGGGTACCGTGGTGAATATGTAGACCTTAGCTGGCTGCTAGTAATTGTTTATAAAATGCTGTTTGTGTATTTAAAAAATGGTAATTGAAATCCATGGAAACATGAAATAGACTTTCAAGTATGTTTTGATTCAGGATTTGAATTACAATAAACATATTGATAAGTTGTGCAAAGGTAGATATTTGTTTTCCTCTTCACAGTGAAACAGAAATGTAAACACTGAGCATTTACTTAGTAATGTAATATCTTATTTTTGTAGATCTGTGGAAAAAAAATCGAGTGTTTTCCTTTTCCCTCCCCACCCTTTCCTCTGGGGCATTGTTAGAGTCTGTCTGATCCATAGAGATCTGATCCAAACCTAGGGAACTGAAACAATTTTTCTGGATTAAAAATAAATAAATAAAACCCCCTGGGTTTGGTCATTTCCCCAAGGCTCAGGAATGTTAGTGATGTCACTTTTTTTCCCCACAGCTGCCTTTAAAAGTTCATCTCTGTTACAAAGGCCATCATGGATATTCAAGAAACATTTAAATAAAACTGTGGCAGCTGAAGTCTCCATCTCATCAGTAGGGCATGAGTCAGTGACAAACTGTCCATGAGGGTTCATGGTTGGTTATCCTTAAAATTACAGGTGAACTAGTGCTCTTTCAAGAAAGGAGGTGTGAATGAAGGCAATGAACTGCCCACAGGTATCATGTTGCACGGAAACCACTTCCATCTCTGCCCTGAAACATCTGCAAACACCCATGAAAATCTTGTATGGCATCAGTTGTGTATTTCTCATGTTTTCATTTCATAGTATATACCTACTCCTGAAATCTGATTTGGATGATTAAAAACAGAGAAAGGGAGAATATTCCTGCATACCTTATGAGTGCTAACAACAAGACCTCAAATATTACTGTCCCTGTTTTGTAACTTGAAGTTTCTAGGTGTTTCTGTTAGTGTTAACAGAAGTGATTCCTTCCTGCTGTCAGTGTTGTGATGCTGCTAGAAAAAACAAGAAGAGTTCTTTAATGAGATTTAGCTAAGGCTGACCTTAGGCTTGAATCTCATGGATGCTGTAGATGTGTCAGAGGATCTTCCTTCCCCTAAATACGACCAAAGAAAAAGCTAAAACACGTGGCCTGTCAAAAATCCTCCCCAATGGTGAACACTTGGCAAATAGCTGGATCGGATCCTTGAGGATAAGAGTTATCCTCTCACTGTTCCATGGCTTTTCCACCTCTCATGTGGGAGCTAGCAAATATATGAATTCCCTGGGATTTGAAGCAGATTTCAGCATGCTGAGCTCTGAGTTTTAGCTGGGTTGATTCACCCTGAAGTTTGTTTCAGGCAACCTTTTTGGTTATTTTGCTGCATATGTCGTGGTTGACCTAGCTGGTTCACAGAGCTTTCTGTAAACCATGGAGTTCTAGAGAGAAATTTATGGGTTCAAAAGAATAACCAGCTTCAATGGCAGAGTCTCTGATTACTGGATGAAGGGAAGTTTGGGTTTACCACTAGTTGCAGATAAAAATTAATATTTGTGAAGGAGACACATATGATTTATTTATAAGTGTTTTCTGTTTCCATAATGAAATTTCCTTTGGGCTTAAGTACAGTCATTTGGAGGAAAAAGCAGGGGTCTGTGGCTCATTAGTTTCTGGTGGTTGTCAGAAGCCATTAATCAATTGCCCCTTTTACCAACACAGGTCCTAATTCAGCAAAGCATTTAGGCACATGCTTAACTATAAGCATGTGTTTCAGAGCACTTTCTAAATCAGGGCTTTAATGTGATTCAAGCTTTGCTGCACTTTTTTCCAAGTCTAAGGTTACCCCAAAATGACAGGAGTCACTAATACATCAGCTGAAGTGTCATGTACCTTCCTCACCTGTCATTTTAGAAAGTCATATGCAAAGGGGAAAAAAATGGGTCAATTTTTTCCCCTCATCCTTTTAAAATCCTACCTCAAATGGAGCCTGCTGTCCTGAGTAGTAAGGCATGTGAAATAGCAGCAAGCCAGGAGCAAGGGGAGTGAAATGTGGGGAAAGCAATTTTGTTGTCTCTGATCTCTGTTTCTGCTAAAGCCTGCTTGGTTAGGAGGAGGAAAGAGGAAGGCAGCAGATCTGTGTTTTGATACAGCCAGATGAGTCCTGGTATGCAGCATCTCTAATAAGTCTAGGGTAAAGCATGCATGCATCTTAATCTACAGAGGTGGTAAATTCAAGCTCCCCTCACTCTTTAATTCTCCCAAGTGCTTCTACTACTCTTGTAAAAACTACAGGGTGACTTTCAGCAGTGAATAAAGGTCCAGACTGAAGGTTTCTTTCTCAGTCCAAGTCTTGTCCCCTTTGGCACCTGGAAAAGGAAGCAGTCCAACCACAGCTATCCTGCAGAGAAATTCCCTGGAATTTCCTCAGGTGGCATAATGCCAGCATGACTGCCCCTCCCACCATGTCCACCCTTCCCAGTTTTATTAAGAGAATCAAAGGGACCTGGGTTTTTTCTTTACATTTATTCGTGTGTGATTCATAGCTTAGCAGAGATGATGATTGAGAGCTCTCAGAAATTACAGCAGTTACTAGACCAATAGGATTTTTATGGTTCAGCAGGAAGTTGGATATCTTGGGAGTAAAGGTAAGCAGCTTTATAATCCCTTCAGGAATTGTTTGGCATAGGAGAGAGAATAGCTTTTAGGCAAATTTTCCCCGTTCTGTGAAAGCTAAAGTCACATCCATGTATCACACACAGTCTTGATTCTTTTCAGACTTTGCAGCAGGGATGCTGCCTGTTGAATCAGCAGAAGCACTTTTCAATAAATAAAGGTTCCCTTTGGATTTTCTCCTCTCAAATGTTGCTGTCATTCAAACCTGTGTGGCTTGTGCAACCTGACAACATCTCAGCCTGAGGTTATATGTGGGAAGGAAAATGACTTTATTGGTTCATGCTTCCATTTTCTTCCCTTTCTGCATTTGACAGGAGCAGCAGCTCCTGATGGAATGGTGCACATAAACCTTTGCTCTGTTCATTGCACAGAGGGAAATGACAGCTGAGCTTTGGCTTTGAGGGTGGAGCAAGGCCTTTGCTGCTCCTGATGGACCTTGACTCTGCAGAGTGCAGTCAGTGGATTAGTGTGGAAAATTTTGCGTGCTTCCTTTGACTTTCTGTTGGTATTCTTTCTATCCCAGGGAGAAGAAACTAAAACACTTTCTATTTTCTGTATTAATAGTTTTATACCACACTTAAGGGGAGCTTAAGAAGTGTTTATGTTGAAAAGCATTCCAAGGCCTCAAAGACTTAAAATCTGATCAGATGAGAATCAAAGGGCAGCAGTGGAAGAAGCAGCATTGAGGTAACCCCTGTCCCCAAACTCACCCCAAAATCACGTGACAGAGTTAGGCAGAGAAATCTTGAGTCCCAGGTCACAACTTTTTCTTGCTGGTGGAAGGATGTCTTTCACAGGCTTTGCCTGATAATTGTGGCAGTGGCTTTCTCTCCCCAGCATGCTTTATCTCTGGGACCCTGAAAAAAATTGTCATTCTCACCAGTTGTGGAATATTTTTGATAAAGATGGTTTTGCCACTCTAGAATGAGTTACCAAGACAGGTAATTACATAGACTTTCCAATTAAAAATTTAAAAAAATTATTTTTAAAAATTATTATTATTT
>VWYI01010160.1:191312-262484 GCA_013399455.1 Anthoscopus minutus | reverse complement strand
TTCGCAGCTTTGCATATCTCAAAAGAGCACATAGCTCATATGTTTAGGATAGCATTTTCAGTGTACATGTGTATATACACTGAAAAAACCAAAAAATAAATTTATTCATTAACATGAACAATATTTCATGAAGAGAAGTTTGATTAATTTAATATTCATGCTTTCTAATTTCCTGCTCTTCTGAGAATCACTTTTAAACAGGATATTGATTCTGTTTACAAAAAAGAGCCAGTTTATTAAAATAAAATTACAGTTGTGCCTAGATTGAAATATGTACTCCCTTGCAGCTCTCTGCCTTGTATTGGAGCTAAGTGCTGAGGTTCACCCATCCACAAATAGTGTCTTTATAGTAAAGGACTTTTGGGACTTCATTTTCTTTTTACTGTTTCTTTCTTTGTATCCTTGGTAGATTTCCTGTAAAGAGCACCTGCCTGCTGTCTGCTGAGGGGCTGATCCAGCACAGGCTAAAGGCTTAGGATGTCAGTGGGGAGTTCAAGACTCTCACCCTGACCTGTGGAAATTAGCCTGGGTTGTATCACTGATTCCAGTGCTTACAGAGTTTCCAAAGGAGATTTGCAGACACCATTCATGTAATATGCATAATTTATTTACAAATACACTTGTTCAGTGACTAATTTCTTAGTCACTTTATTTTGCATTTGCTTAACTGTGGAGCTGGAAATTTGAGTTTATCTCATGGATGAATGAATGGTTAGTCTGTGTGATGTTTATTTTTCAGAAGAACATTAGTATCTCAGAAAGAGAGATTTAACTCAAGTGTAGAGTGGCGTGCGTGTAAAGAACTAAAGTATGTCTCCATTCCCCTGTGATAGCTGAGCTTTTTAAAAAGCTAATGGCTTTGCAGTCTCTCTTGATTTAAACAGATGATCACAGTTTTGGAGTTACAATTTGTGATAGTTTGGATACAAGCAAAAACAGCACAAGAAGGTTGTGGATCTGCTGGAGGGGTCCAGAGGGGGGCAGGAAGATGCTCAAAGGGCTGGAGCCCATCTGCCATGGAGACAGACTGAGAGCTGGGGCTGATCATCCTGGAGAAGAGATGGATCCAGGGAAACCTCATCTGTCTCTACTGCATTCCAGTGCCTTTAATGGGGCCCATAAAAAGGAGAGAGGGGGACTTTTTATGTAGGCTGACAGTGAGAGGACAAGAGCCAATGGTTTTAAACTGAAAGGGCGGGTTTAGATTTTATGATGGGAAGAAATTATTTACTAAGAAATTCTTTACTAGGCCTGCACTGGCACAGGTTTCCCAGAGAAGCTGTGGCTGCCCCATCCCTGGAAATTCTAGATGGGGCTTGGAGCAACCAGATGTAGTGGAAGGTGTCCTGCCAATGGCAGGGGGTTGGAATGAGATGATCTTTAAGGACCTGTCCAACCAAAATCATTCTATGGCTCTGGGAAACTGTTGATGGACTGGGCTTCTTCATTGATTGTCTGGTTTAGGGAATTTCAGTGAAAAGTGCCTAAATATTTTGCTGACTGATACCAAAAGCAATCACATGCCACACCACGTGTGTGGAACGCCTCATGCTGCAGCAGAGGATTGAACCTGGGTTTCATAGAGCTAAACTCACCACCTTGACCTACTTAGTTGTTTTCTCTCTCTAAACTGGCTGATTCATTTGAATCCATTTGAACTTCATTTGGAGTATTAACTGATTCACTGGAATTATTTGAATGCATGGATTTATTCAGAAATATGACCATGAGAAAAGTAACCAGCAGATTGCAACAATTGTACATTGCAGAGAAAAGGAGAGCAAGTTCGATCTGCTGTGATGAGTCTGAGTTTAACTGTATTGGCTGGAGCTTAATTTGGGAAAAATATCATAAATAAAATGATAGAGCATCTGATATTTTTCTAGAAAATAACTGGTCATGTAGGAAAACCTCTCAGTCTTCCACCCTCGCAAATCATTTAAATTCCACCATTCCTTGGGGTTTTAAAATTACTTCCAGTATGTTTAATAGAGACTGTTGACTGGAGATGAGTAAGCAATTCTTCTCTTGAGATAAAATAGGCTCTTTGGCTGGCAGCCCCTAATTCGTTTGTCTTGCTATCAGTCACAGTGGAAGTATGTTTATGTTTTTTGAATCAAATCTTCATAGCAGTGAACCCAAGAATCAATCATGAGATACCCACTAACAGCTCGTTTGCTTATTAATGTAATTGTGCACTCTGAGAACACTCAATTTTCAGTATTTTTAAAGTTCTGCAGTTATTTTAACAATTGTTGCTTCAGACTTCATGTTCAGACTAGTCCCTACTTCCCTTCAAATCACTAAAAGCCCTCTTACCCAATGCCTTTCACTCTGTGGGCTGACAACAAATCCATTGAGTAATTCCAAGGCCTGATTTTGAGAGAAACATTTTATTTCCCCTAATTACCTTAATGCAAAAACAGCCATCCTCTTTTCTTGGAGCAAAACCCCATTTCCAGCCTTTTCATTCCTTGTGCTTTGCCCTGTTAGTTTCCAAGCCCTGTATTCATGAAGATGTTTCAGTTCTCTTGGAGTTGTAAGGATTTGTATCACCTGCTAACCTGTGCTATTTTCTACTTGTCTCTTTTTTGTCTCATTGTCTTTGATCTCTATCTTCAAATCCTGTTTTTACATTTCATACAAACTTGTGTCTGTTTTTCTTTTGTACTGATCTTAAAGACCTCCCTCTGATGTGATGATTGTAATAAATGAGACTGTGCAAGGGCTAGGTAGAGGCTGATAAGCAAAGCTGGCAGATCTCCCATCTGTGGGCTTGATCCATTCAAGTTGGTGAAAAATCTCTTATTGATTTAAGTGGAGCAAGGTCAATATCAAATTTCCATGTATCTGTATTTATAACTATATTTCTGATGGTAAATTTTCCTCCTCCTTGGACAGGAACTATCTTTGTCTGTGTTACCACAGCATCTTGGCAATGGTGACAAATCTGGGTTTAGGATCTCATCTCTATTATAATAAGATCATGGAATCATTTAGGTTGGCAAAGACCTTTAAGACCCCTTGAGTCTAACCATAACACCAAATTCCCAAGTCTACCACATCACTGTGTCCCTTAATACCATGTCTGCCAACATCAAAGACTGGGAAAGAAAAGGGGGAAAGGATCTGGATGTTAGTGATCACCTTGCTGCCACATTGGAACCAGTGAATTTTTCCAGTGTCTGTTCAGTTTTATAATTAATTCTGTAGATCAGTGAGAGAGGGCAAACACAGCATTGGGATTTATGGGTCAGGACACTTATCCAGGAGAGTGGGAATGAAGTTCCTGTTGTGCTTCAGCAGTGTCACTTTGTGGATTATCACATCTGGAAACCAAACAAGGGGAATTCTAAAGAGATTGAGGTGACTGTCTACAAATGGGTTTGAGCTAAAAAAAAGTGCAGGATCGAGCAGCAGTAGATGCAGCCTGATCTTTATTTCTTGGCTGGAGCTGCTCAGTAGTTTCCTTGATGACTCAGTTACAACATGAAATCAGCTTTTTGAATCCACAGAACAGAAATGCCTTTTATAGCAAGGGAAGGTTCTTTCCTCGTAATCTGTTCACAAAGTAGAACATTAACCCATTTAGTATCTTACTCCCTTAATATAAATGTCATCTTAATGTTCAAAGCACAGATTATATACAGAGAAAATTGGGAGGTCTTGCAGAATAGAAATGAGAACATTTCAGAGCATTAGTTGACTTACAGGGTGAGAACCTCACCTCAAGCATGTGGGTTCAGCATTTTGTACTTGCTTGGTTATAATTCTTTTTGTAACAGTTGAAGATGACCTATTTTTTCTAGTTGTAAGATTTGAATCTCTAAAAAAATGAACCATTCTTGTCAAATGAACAAGACCTTCCTCCTATTTTAAAAAGGTAGTTATTTTAATGCATATAACCTGTGGTCAGCTGCTTTAAGTAAAAAAACCCAGACCATTGATTTAGTCTTTTTGCAGATCATCTGCAAATAATCCAAATCTCTGCAAATCCAATATCTCAGCCTACCTCTGTTTTTTAAAAGGTGATAGGAAGGTTTGTGATCAAGAAAGAATGTTTTTAAACACATGGGCATGTTAAGAATATGACTGTCTGAGAGGTGCAATACTGAGCACTGCTCACTGGCCATGCTGGAGTCAGGCAGTGCTCACAAAAGCAGGGACTTTGGTATTTTAAAAGGAAATTCTAGGTGAACAAAGGCTTTTCCAAAATACTGAAAACTTGCCAGAGCAGACACAGAAGATGGGTTCTCAAAGCAGCTCTGTGAAAATTTCCATTGATGACTATTTTGAAAAAATCACATCGAGAGCTGCCTGGTCTTTGATTTGGAAGGAGCTCCATTGCTTCCATGATGTCATTCCATGGCTAACCTTAAACACAAGGACAGCTCTGGCCTTGGGAAGTCAGGGGCGTTCAGTGGTGCAGAGATTATTCTGTTAGTTTGCAAATTATAACATAATTTAGATTGGAGGGGCATGCCAAGCTTTAGCTTCACATACAGTAAAATTAAAGTTTTCACAATTATTATGTATGTGTATAAACTATCTGTCACCATAGTAATTATATGAATGACACTTGGATTTGATTTAAGAACAAACAGGACCTTCTCTGGAACAGGGGCCCATGTTTGTGGTATCCTGTCATTAGTTAGTCTAAAAGGTACTAATGGCTATTATGGAGAAATACAAAGATTTTAAAAGAATATAAAGATTCTGCAAACAATTTTGGGACCTACTAGACTGTCAGCTACTTACTGCATTTATACCACAGGTGTAAGAACAGCTGTTATCACAAGAGGAATTGTTAGAAAATCAAAAATAACTCTCTACTTGATGTTACTGGTTTTTATCTTCTGGAGATAATAGTGTAAATTATATCTGAAATATAAACATTTGTCTCTGCAGTATTTTTATTTAATTTCTGCTATGGTGGCAATTTTGTGCATCGCAGCTTTACCCTTATGCATTNCATTCTGGCTGTGCCAAGTTCCTTTTGCCTACTGCCCATTTTGCTTACCCATGAATTTCACTTATCTCCTTGATGAAGCAGAACATTTTAGTAGCTTCTCCACCAAGTTTACTTTAGAATTGAATGCCTCACCCTTGAGCACGTCCTGTGGGGACAGGTTCTTGCTGTGTCCCCTGTGGTGAGGTCAGTGAGTATTATCCTTCCTCTCAGGCTCTTCCTTGTTTTTCTGGTGGTTTTTCATTATGACCCTGCAGAAGAGCTGCTGGCCTCACTGCTACTGCGTGCTTATTTGTTCCTGTATGTGTTAAGAATATTTTCCTTTCATTTCTGTAGCTTCTGTGAGAGAAACTTAGTGAGTGCTTTTAAGTTAAAGGTTTTCCTCTGTGACTGAGAGTGGAAGTTTCAGTTTGGAAGTGCCCTGGCCACTGTACAGGGGACATTGGAATCCTTTCTGTTTTCAAATGGATTTGCACAGTGCATGAAAACTGAATGTGGTCTGTTGAAGAATGGTTTTGGCAGTCTTTTTTAGTAATTACATATCATTATACTGCTATTTAAATGCAACCTGCCTAAACATTTTATTAGTACTTTACTACTTAATTACCAACTATTGCTAGAAACAGTCCCCATACTGAGACTTATTCCACTTAAGCATCCGTGCTAATGAAATGTAACTCCTCTTTTGAAGGAATATATGACATTCTGTGGAATGTTTTTTCTTAGTTGGTTCTTGAAAGTGAGCCACTTATTTAGTGCTGAGTATCTGAAATGATTTTAAACAGTATCTGCTAATGCTTTCTGCACAAAAATTGCTAATTATATAAATAAAATTCTCAACAATTATTCACATTATCTGGGTGAAGAGCCTTCATACAACAAGCCACCAAGCTCTAAAATCTTCGGATACTGCTGGTGCTAAATCAACAATTGTGTTATTCTTGTAGTCACTACATGTCACTTCCTTTGCTCTCTGACTCTCCTGGTGTATTCCATAGGTTCCAGGCAGTGTAGACCAGGAAACGATGTCATTTCCCAGGGAGGTACACAAAGAAAACCAAAAAGGTGTTTGGGTTTGGGAGAAAAGTTAAAGAATTTCCTATTTGTAAATGGATTTTTTTAAAAGATAATTTTTAATGGAGGAGTGTTAGGTATATAGTGCTCTAGAGATTTCTGGAGCTCTGCAAGATTTCTGGGAATTACTGTTACAATGATGGAAGATTACTTAGGCCCTTCTGCATCCAAGAAAGATGTGTCTTGATATTCTTCCATAAACTGCAAGCTTATTACTGCACACTGACAATCTTTTATGTTTCTCTTTCATTCAAAATCTCAGGAGGAATTTAGCAGCATGCACAGAGAATTTGCTTTCTAAACTGAAATTCTGCAGGACTTGGTTCCCTTCTCACACTTTTGTATGTCAAGTGCAACCCATGGCAGAATCCTTCACAGTGAGTGACACTGGTTTCTCATAAAGTTATTCTTTGGTCACGGTTCCGTATTTCCAGTCTGTGAGATGATGGAGGGGAATGTGGTGTTTGAAGACAAAATCTCCTTCCTGCTGCTGTGTCCTTCTGTGGGACATTGCCATCTTTCAAGTGTTCTAGATTCTGGTCACACATTTGAGCTCACAGTCAGCTCAAATTAATCTCTGGCTCAGATGTGTCTGTGTAATCTGCAGCCCCTGCTACAGTTGTTAACATCTGGCAGAAAGACAGAGCTGAAGGATGGGGGGAAAAGTCTTTCTGACCACTCCAGCAGGGTTTGTCAGGCCTTATCTCTTAATGCAATAGGTGATGGTTTTGTCTAAACTTTGACATAGACTTTATGAGGGCCATTAGAGGGGAGAAAAGACTTTCACAGATCTCTGAAGGGACACTTACTGTATTCCCATCCTGGACATACTAGGTGTCTACACAAACTAATTCTTCTCTCTGCCATTTCACAGCCCAGGCTTAATCAGGGCAGGACAAACTTACAGCAAATGGATGATACTGGCTGTGAGCTGAGTTCCTGGAGGAGATGGCTCAGGCCAGGGAGATCAGTGGGGCCAGATGTGTAAAAAAAATTGCTTTGGGCAGCAGAGATGGCTGTCCTCAGTCTTAACTGGAAACTCTGTCTGTTCCCTAATGGGGGCAAGCTGTAAATTCACAGCGGCTCTATAATTACCCTTAACTAACACTGAAGGTAATAACTGGACTCTTCCCTTCCTTCCCCCTCCTCCCCAGGTGTCCAATGTGGTTATTTGCACCTGTGAAGAGTGAGTAAGAAAGTAGGTATAAAATGTTGTCATTCAGGTTTGGCAGTGTTTAACAACCTTGTAAATGAGTGTTCAAATCTTCAGATGGATGATTCAGTACTCTTTCAAATATATTTTTTTTAATCCTCACTTTTTTATGCTCTTTTTTCCATCCTGAATAGAGTATCTAGAGTACTCATGCACAGTGATGCTTCAGTGGGGAATTTTTTATGATGGGTTAATTTAAAACTTATTTAGGAAATCTCGTGATTTCATCAACCACTCCATAAGAACACTGTGAAGCAAAGTAGTGTGCACAGATACTCCTTTGGGAATAGGACAGATGAGTTGAACTGTATTTTCATTAGGAAAATGTTCTCCTTTTTATATCTATGCAAGTATTAAATATTATCAATTCTAATGCTGTCTCATGAAACCCTTCAGCAATCAGTCTTGCCAGGGTTATCACTGGGATTTTGGTCTGAGTAAGGATTTTAGGACTGCACTGATACGTGTTCATGAACCTCTTTCTCATCAGTTTGCTGTTTGCTATTTTCTTAAGTGTTTGTCCTAATTTAACATTTGAGAAATTCTGTAAAGTTGGAAGAAAATTGAGATAGTTGCTTGTGGTTTAAAAGTTCCAGTAATTTTTTGCATTTTTATGGTGTGCTTTCATTCTGTTAGTAAGAATGTTCTCTGAGTGAGGGTTAAAGGCATTCTTGACACTTGATTCCCTCCCCTGGCTGCTGACTCACCATTTCATTGGCACACAGCCATGGTACAGTTGTGGAGTGTGTTTACCAAGTGCTTGAATCACAAATAGAGAGCTGTTGAATTTTCTCGTACTTGAAATGGTTGGGAAAAGTTTTAGCCTTGCAAATCAGCCACATTGCAGACTGTTCCTTTAAAGCTCAGATTTAATCTTGGAATATATTTTCAGATGAAAAGCATTTATTTAAAAAAGCATCATTTAGAAGGAGACAGTGTCTTTGTGTTCTAACTAATTACAGCCATGTATGGAAGATGAGTCCTACCAGATCTAACGTGCTTGGGGATATTCCTTTTCAGCTGGCATGACATTAGCATCCAGGAAAATAAGTCTGCTTCATCCTGCTACACATAAATACATGAAGAATAAAATGTGCTGTTTTTCTGGTCTGATGAAGGCACCATGTCTGGGGCTTTTGTCAGATGCCCTGGCCATAGGCATAAGGAGCTTGTGGGTTGCTTTACAGTTAATAAATTACATGGTTTCAGACCTCATTCTAGGAGCAGCCCTATACAAAGGAGTGATTTATACAAAAACTCAGGGCCGGACTCCTGGTCTCAGTAAGGTTTGCTCTTAGAAATAAAGGGGAACTCTGGAGCCCACAGTCCAACCATGGGATGCTGCTGCCAGCCATCAAAGCTGTGCTCATCTGACCTTTGAGCAGGAGCATCCCTCAGCAGCGCAGCCATCGGGAGTTCGCAGTTGCTCGTTTTGAGTCTAACGGGAAAAAGGCAGAGGAAGGGAATTGTTTGTCAGTCTGAGCCCCTGACAAAGTTGCTGCAGCTGCATACAAAATAAACAAGTGAGAGTCTAAAATAATGTAGATCTTGAGTAATTAGACATGGGAAGAGTTTTATGTGAATTCCTGTATTCATTTAATGAAAGTGAATACCCCAGAGCCTGGTGGGCAGCATATGGAGTAACCAGGCATCTGGAAGGACAGCAGTAGGAAATTGCTGATCTTGTTGGAGTAATAGATAGTAATACTTATTTACAGACACATCAGAAACACATTTCTGGATGACTGTGAATAACTTATTTCTAGATGATAGTAATTAACTCAATTCTAACAAGTCAAGATTACTGCTTAGTGTTTAAATAATTTTTCATTCTAGAAACTCAGTTGTTAGATGAAGCTTTTTATTTCATCTTAGGAAGCAGCAGCCGTTCAACAGCCCTTGTTTCAAACATGACTCCTGGTTGCAAAGAGCATTTTCACTTTTCTCTTTACAGCTGTTCACCAATGTATTTCTGTCTATGACCAATGTATAAAATCAGTTTCACATATGTGTTACACAGTCATCTGGAATTCAAGTTCATAAATGTGACTGAAGAGCTGAGGAAGGTTAAAACACAGCAGGGCTTGACTTCCTACTAACAGGAGTCAGCAGTAACATTGAAAGTGTTTAAATCTATACAAAATTTCATAGACACTGCTGTTAAATTTTGAAGTAATGGAACTCTTCCTCCAATGTTAATTATGTTTCTCATCATAGCACTTCATCTTTGAAGAGATGGCTATAGGATATTCTTATACTATTACTGTGAAGGAGTTTGCTGTGGTATCTCAACCACAGGGGTTTCTTTAGAAGCAAGTGAAGTCAGGAGGAGGATTTCCATTGATGCTGGTGGCTCTTGACTTGGATCCATGGGGTTTGTTCAAGTGACCCCTGTGTCATGAAGTGATAAGGAAAGGTAATACAGTCCAATATAGAATTTTTAAAGTTACTAAATAAAAATTGTTTCATTTTCTCGAAATGAAAATTGCTTTCTTTCTCCCATAGTACTCTTAACTGTTTTGGATGAAAATTACTGAGTCACACCTGAAGAACTTAATAATTGGAATTTAAAAGTTTTTAACAGTTCTATTTTTATTATATTTCTGTAATGAGCAAATTTGTAAAATGAGGGAAAGAATATAAATTAAAGCAAATTAGTGCTAACAGAGTTCAAATGGTTTCAGTTCTAGAGGGGGTTTTGTCTGGCTTTCTTAGTAATCTGAAACTCTCCATGCTATGACTGGAGGTTGGTTTTGAGGTTAAGTCAGAGTTGTGAAGAGAAGCATTATGTTTGATTAAATTTTACTTCTGAGGAGTTTTCATGACAAATAGGACACCCAAGGAGAGGTAAATTCCCAAAGTTAATATGTCCAGAATCAAATCTGACTTTTTCCTTTGCAACCAAACTGTCCCCTGGTCCAACTTCTGACAATTGTCTTGCTTTGAACTCCCCCAGTGTTTAAAATTGTCTTTCTGGGCTTTTTCACATGCTTTCACTTGCCTTCAGAACCTCTCCTTGTTCTTGCTGTATGCAATCAATATTTCTGCTATTCAAAAAGAGGAGTGGCACATCTTAGCGTATGCAGAGCTTTGACCTGTTTTTGTACCTTAATTGGGATTAATACCTTCCTGTTATTTCTTTATATCTACTTAACAGGTTCTTCTTCCATGTAATTTCTATAATAATTTTCTGCAACAAAGGCTGACATTTGAAAAAGCTTGAACTTCCCATGCCCCCAGATATTCAGATGAAGTTTTAAATTTTTCTTTTTAAAGAATTTTTGCTTTCTTTTAAAAATGAATTATTAAAAATGAAATTCACATGTTGACAGTTTGTGTCAAAACTAAACCACACTTATCAGTAAAACTGTTAGACAGGAAAGGTGTCACACTCTGTTCATCATGTGCATGTTGCTCACAGTCCATTGGATGCTACAATAAGTTAATTCCTGACAAGAGTAACCTTAATAAATAATTGGATTTGTTGATAGTGAAGCAAAACTAAATTGCTCAATCCTCTGCTCCAAATAGCTGACCATCGTTTTTACTAACAGTGTCTGTCAGTTTAACTCCAACTAATATAATTTCTAGAATATAATTGTTTCCTTTGATTGAAGTGTAGGTCATTTTTTCACACCTTGTTGTATAGCTGGCTTGGCTAACCCTGGCTTGCTGTAAAAATATCTTTCCTTTTATGCCCCAGGCAGAAATAATTTACAGTTATTATTCTAATCACAGGAGATACACGATTGGAAATAGCATTTGTGGATGCAATGGGCAAAGGATCCCTTGGTGCACAAGAGCCCTTGGCAAGAATGTCTGGAGCCATGTGGGGACCCGCAGGCTGAGCCACCTTCTCCTGCACCAGCTCCCAAATTAAATTCCCTCATGTGGAGCCAAAATCCTGCCAGGAGCAGCTGGTTCTGGGCAGGAATGCTTTAGGTGATGTGCACGTATCAAACAGTGGAAGTGATAATGGCGTCCTAGAAGTGCTTTTGTGAGATAGTTCTTGGTGGTTTTCTTGGACTTGATTGAGAAATGCTAAATGAAATGGACCATAATTGATTTCAGAGAGTTCTTAATGCAGTGTCCCTTAGTGCCCTGGATTTTGCCATTTGAAAAGAAAAAATTCCTTTGGAAAGCCCACTGTGTGCCTGGTCTCTTTGGAAAGGCAGGAACCTGTGAATATATATATAATATATAATGGCTACCACTTACCACATTCACTCTGATTATGTAAAACTGAAAATCACTGCATTGAAATGAAGTTTCAATGTTTTTATTCAAAGCAGCTTCTCACAATGTATAAATACTGCATATTAACACACATGAAAAATACAACTTCTAAGGCACCCAGAAATGTGTCCATACACTAGTTACAGGACCATCAACAAATAAATTGTGTACAATTTGATCTAGACAGTCAATATTTGATATATCAGAAGATACAAGTCCCTCAGTACTGTACCAGTTTCAGAAAATATTTACAACACTGTGATATAGGGGTGCCTGTACCCTTATAATATTATAATATGTACTCATCATTACAAATATTAGAAACTGTTTTAGTCTGTTCCATGGCATTCTGACAAAATAACTTAAGGGCCTAATTTGCAAAGTTCTACAATTAATTATTTGTGCAAGTTCTGAAAATAAATTTACATTGACATAACTTGTGTGAATTTTTGGTTCTTTGCTTCATCTCAGAGGTTTGGTAATAAGCCTTACCAATAGACATGCCATCCCAGCTGAACATCACTCCTTTCCCAATAGCTCAGTGGATACATCTTTCCCCCTTACACCTGACATGGATGAGGATGCAGTGTTTGAAGCAGAAAGAGACTGTTTGATCTTGGGAACAAATGTCAAACCAGTTCACTGGCAAAGGAACTAATGCTTTGTTAGAATAATGCAATTCTTTGGTCCTTTGTTTTTTATGGAAGGCATAACATTTTTATTCACTAAAAATCGAAATCCTGTCTGTGAGCAAGCAAGCTAGTGAATGACTTCCAGTGTAGTATTTAAAATAGCAGTAAAGAGATTTAATATGGCTTAAAACATACGGTTAATTGGGCAGACACAGATAACACATCGAGGATAGCAAGTACCCAAATGTACTATGATAAGATTGTCTATAAGTCTCTTATGTAAACTTCTTTAGTGTCTCCTAAAGAGTGCTGGCTTTAGCCAGATTTGACTTTTATAGACCCAGCCACACAAAGCCTGAGATTAAACTACCATGGTTGGGAGCACAAATGCACAGTTTATATATAACAAAGCCCATGCTGACAAGTCTACCTATGTTGTTCAAAAGAAACAACCCGTATTATCCTTTTCACAAGAAAAACTTAAGGCCCTGTACTCTGATTTGCTAACTTTCTTACAGCAATTATTTGGGGAAGTCCTTAGTGCTACATAAGCAATTATGCAGCTTTAAAGATTTATTGTACCTAATGGTAAGGCTTATTCACAAATGCAATACATTTATAAATTATATTTAAGACTGTAAAGGCTGGCAAAATAATTAAAAAACCCAAAACTAAAAATAAAACAAACCCCAACCAAAATTGTCTGTTCATCCCTAACATTAAAAGAGCATTTTATTCTAATGAAAAACTATTGGCACAAAACCATTATATTATAGATTAAAAGAAGTAGTGAAAAAGATTGCCTAAAACGCATACCCTAACCTACCACAGAAATATAAAAGTTTATATTTTGAAAATATATACTGTATTAAAGTTTGTAAGCTTATTTATTTAAACAGAAATGTACTGAAATAGTAAACTAAGCAACACTTATCTACAGCAAAAATATACATGCAGGACAACACAAAATAAATTGCTTAACTTGAAATTCTACAAATGCAAAACTGTAGATTTTTAAAGATTGTACAAAACAATTTACACAAGAATAAAATAACATACTTAAACAACAAATTGCATTTTTAATCTTAAATACTGTGAATATTAGTAAAGGTACCCAGACTAATATGTACAGTACATCTAGATATCTGAATACCTAGTAAGGATAGAAACACAAGAGAAAATTTAGATTCTGATATTTAAATACTGGAAAAGAAGCTTTCAACATTGTTATTACTCTTTTTTGAAGGGAAAATAGATTCCATGAAAACTAGACTGTAACTGTAGAGATATGAATAATTAAAAATGTTAACTATGGTTAGCGCTTGCTTTAATGGAAAAATAATTATAGAAAATGTATTTCAACCATTCCTTTGTCATAAAAAATGCTAAGATACAGATATCTGAAAATTCAGATGAAATGGTGCAGTTTAAAAGATCCAACAACATAAGATTCTTCTCTGCAAGTCTCATTCGGAACGCATTCCTTCACATTGCTGAGCAATCTTGCTATATTTATCTACAAAAACTAAGCATAGTATGGAAATAAACTTCCTAATATCTTATTAACACATGACTAGGAGTTATGGCTCTCTGGACAGGAATAAAGGAAATAAAGGAAATTGAGGAATCGTGGTACTTTCCATTGGCTTTTTTTTTTCTTTTTCTGAAGGTGTATGCTGGAGGCCTGACTGTGCAAACTCGTGTGTGTGTGTGTGTGTGTGTGTGTGTGTGTGTGTGTGTGTGTGTGAGTGGTTGTCACTTGGGTGAACTCTCTTTTTCCAGGTGACTCCACGTGCACCTGCCCCGCTGGGGCTCAGGGCCTCGAGCCAACGCGCCCCGTGGCGCCGCTGGCAGGTTGTGGACAAAAGCAAGGGGTTTGTATAAAGCAAATCTTTCTAATGAAGAATTTCCATGAGAACTTCTGCATTTAGGGTAATGACTTTCTTAAAATTCAGTACAATTAGGGCATAAGAACAGCACTTCTAATTATTTGTGGCAAAAGAAATGTTACGTTAATAGGCTGAAGGCTACTGTTTACTGTAATCACCTGTTTGCTAACTTTACAAAGGCTTTGCTGAAACTCTTTATGGAAATGCTAAGAGGGAGAAAGCTGAGAAGCCTCATTTGCAGAGGTTTAAATCATAATAAGCCACTGAGCTCAAGGATGGAGAGCAAGTGCACAAATTACAAAGCAAACAAATGTGCAAAGCTTCTGCTTCAAGAGGTTTCGATTTGGGCGTACTATAATGGCAGGTGAAGTCTCAGAGCATGCTCCTGTCCTTTCCACACAAACTGCCCATAGCAGGAAAGAACTGAGAGAGATCCAGTGTTCAGAAGTCAGTCAGTGTCACTGAACAGTACTAGGATCACATTCAAAAAGAGCAGATTGCATTTTCCTTGTTTATTGTGGACTGCTTTTATGGATAGCCATAAGTTCTGGTAACACGTGGTGGGGTGGCCAGGTGGAGAGCTGGGAAAAGCAAAACCAAACCCCTGCCTCCACTGAGGTCAATGCCTAGCACCTTGTATAAACTGCTGGCCCACACCCAAAGGCCTCCAGAGCAGAAATTATCTCACACCTGAGGAATCAGGCAACTAGACTAAGGCTCGTAAGGATTTGCTTTTAGACTTCAGACCAAAAGGGGTGTTTAAACCTGAAAAACAGTACGATGCCACGGAATGGCACCACTCACCCTTGTTACTGATATCTGGGTAACAGGAATATAGTAAACTTAAATAAAGCATCTGGTTGGCAAGCCCTTCAGTGCTCCTCAAGAAGGCAGAAAGTGAAGAGAGACTTAAGGGGGATTCACTGTGTCAGAACCCACTTTTTTTTCTCTTAACCGTAGCAAATTAATCTGTTTTCATACATTTTTTGTACAGTTTTACACATAGAGGAGCATGCATGTGGCTGCTTCATTTACTGCCCACAACATTTGGTGGGTTTTCTATATATTCTTTATTTTTCTACTCAGTTTGCAGCAAAAAATGTGTTTGCATTCTCATGTGATGCCTTTAATTCACTCAAAAGGGAAATACGAAAATAAGATCTGTGATCAATAAACAGCTGAATATGAACACAAAATAAATAAGTTAAATAAAACTTAACAAAAAAAAATTCTAGTAGTTTTTTGTAAACTAACTTTACATATTATACATATAAATTATCAGATTTTTTCATTAAACTGTTAGAACTTAGAAAAAAAATAATTAACATATTTCTAACGTATGATTTTTGGGTCTACAAGGTCGTGCTGACCCGGATTTTAGACTGAGCCCTCTGTGTCAGCCCAGATGTGCTGCAACAGCAAGAATAAGTTAAGAAGGGCAGACAAAATAAACCCTTACAGGTGGGTGAGCCTTGCTGGGCCTCAGTGGTGCTTCTAAGCACATGGAATGTAGAGTTGGATGTGGGTGAGCAATGTGAAAGATGCAGCCTCTGCACAGGTTACGTGCACTGAACGCCTGCCCACGACTTGGTTACACAAAATCAAACTGGCTACAAGCAGCTGTGTAGCTCACACAGCCACAGGCATTGGGATCACTGTCACAAATTCCTCACTGATGCATTGCCTCTGCTTCTCAAACATAGTCATGTCTGACTCTGGTCACAACTGGAGCAATTTCTCTAAGTTAGGCCAAGATATCAGACTTCATAAATTTTGTCTTGCAAGTAGCTGAATAATGAATCCAGTCCTTTGGAAGAACTCCACAGCTGTTTCAACATCTGACACTCTTTCTCGTTCACGTCTTCAAGTCCGGATTTCAGGAAGCTCCGCACGAGACATTTGGACTCTTCCAACACCTAAAGCCAAAATATGACTCAATATTTTATTCTGAATCTGAAAAAAATTCCTATGGATAATGGCACGACCAGCATTTTTACACTACTGACTCTGTTTTACAATCTAAATAACTCCTTTGGGCACAGAAATTACATTTGATTTATAGCCACAACTCCACTTGCTGATCGTCAGCATCTTTAAGAATTGAGGTTGATGGGTTAGTGCCAGGTTTTTAAAAGAACAAGGGATTCTAAAGTACCTTAGCTTATTGAAGACCTGCCATGAAGCCCAAGAAGGAGCTGAACCTCCCTCACATTAAAATGAAAACGTGTGAGGGACAATATATTGTCTGCCTGTTTTCTGGAGGTGGCCTTTAAGGTTAGACATGCTGGAAAGCCAAATGTGGATGTCCACTATCTTTAACAATTTTCCCTCATGTATTTTTCCTTATCAATACAGAAATTAACAGGAAAGGACTTCTGCAAACCCATTGTTATGCCTATTTGCTTCTATTTTTATAAAAGTGAAACGTTTTGTAAAAGAATGGTGCTAAACAAAACAAGCATCCTCTGACTGTGTTCTGGAGTTAGATTTTCTTGGCAGGTACAACAAATCACCTGAGATCTTTGCGATAAGAAGCCCAGCCTCAAGCCCTTAGTAATTGTTGCAAGTTATGAAAGGCACAAACTTGAAGGTCCATGGTTGCTCCCATAGTTCAGCTAATTTTTTCCCATACCCATTTTTAAGCATATAGAGATTGATTCCTTTAAAATTAGTTTTTAAAGACACACCACTAGTATGTATCCCACAAGGAACTCAACTGGTCAAACAAAGCCAATCATAATTTGTTACATGACTTGTTTTCTGAGGACAGTAGATTTAATATAACCATTACATGTTCTGTGGGAAGGGAAGTGCATTCTCTTCACTCAGCTTTGTCAATATCTTCATGTTAATCCCCATTCCTACGTGTTGTGGGTTTCAACACTGCTATTGCAAAGAATTATTTGTCATTAACTCAAGTAAATGGTTTTAATAGCAAATCAAGGGGCCTGGGTATTGTCTGTGGTCTGTTTGTGAACAAGTCTTTGAAGGTTTATTTTTGTCCACAAGTCAGCACCGGTCTTCCTAAGGGGATGTAGAGAAAATTTCATTCACAGCCAATGGCAGTGAGGGAAGGAAGAACTCACAGTAAAACCCAGATGTTTTCCCAGCTCAAATAATACATGTTATATCAGCATCATCAAATAAAATTCTGCTACATTTCCAGAGTTTCATTCTCAATGTCTTCTGTGAGATCTAATCTGCACTTTGTTTAATTAAAAATCTCTTGTGTCTCTACCTCCTTTTACAGCAGATCTTTTAAATGAAACTGAGGGATGCTGAGACACTTTGAGGCATAGGATATATAGCAAGAAACTATAACAATTTTCACTTTAATTACTGCAGTTTTATTGCAGCCAGTATCACTTTCTTCACTGCTTGTTTTTTAAACAAGGATGTGCCCAGAATAGGAGTGTATCTGCCTGAAGGGAAAAAAACCCTAGGAAGTAAAGACAGGAAAGGATTTTCTTTCAACTTTTGTGTACACGAAAGGAAAGTTATAATACACTGTGAACCAGACTGTGTTCAAATCCTTCTTGTCTGGATCTCACCTCTCCTTCACAGCAGAGCTTAGCTGCCACTATCCTACCCTTGTGGGGAGCTGTGTAGAACATTCTTCAGCATCAGGAACTGTGCAGGTGCAGAAAGAAGGCAGATTCAGCTGAAACACGGTAGGCCAGGACAAGTGAAAGGAAAATCTGTTTTCTTACAGAGGTTTCCCAGTACAGCTGTAGAGTTTCAGACTGTTACACCTTCATGAAGGAAACCTGTGTTAAAATCTCCCTTCAAAATCTGGGGCAAGGAGGTGCCACTCATTGAATAAATGCAAATATGGTGAAAGGAAATAGCCTCCCACTCCTGTCCCTGAAAAATGAGAAACTCCATGTGCTCACTGATCCCTGTCCAGGTATTCTGATGTCAGCTTTCTGTCACAGGCATGGTTGTGGAAAACTGAGGTCCCACATGTGACGAGCCTTGGGAGCACACCTTACCTCTGTGAAATGTCATTAAACGAGGGAGTTTGGATTTCTTACCACTGCACTGCAGGATGCCATTTCTTTCACTCGTAGCATCACTTCCTGGCTAAATGTTGTTGGCCAAAATACTTGTGACACCAGTCCTCTGCTGCAGGCTTCCTGTGCTGTCAGCTTTCTCCCACAGAATAACATTTCATTTGCCTGTGAAACCAAAAGATTCTGGTAATCTTGGGTTATAATTCCCTTAGAATTTTTCTCATACTTGCCTGCTATTTTTACGATTAAATTACAAACGCTCTTCTGTATCTTTCCATACTGCAAAACACTTTAAAAGGAGTTTCAGTAGCTATTTAAAGATTGTGCAGGTGGCCAGAGCACAGCATGGGTTTAATTTAAGAGATATGTGCTGGCATGCATGGTGAATCTGTATTGCTGATCTTACAAGAGTAACTGTCAGTGATACTGTGTTGAGAGTCATGGAACCCAGTGGGAAATATTTGTGGGGCAAATTCTGATTTATTATACTGGTAAAAGCTAAGCAGTCTTATTGGAATCACCATGGATTATCTTTAAAGAGCAGAGAGCTGTATCTGGCTGTATTACTGCCCACTCCTAACATAATGCAGACAACTACTCTGCAAGGTTATTCTGCTGGTTATTCTGCTAATGTATTTCTTCACTTGTCTACCATGATGTTGACAATCTTTGCTTTTTTAATCTTTCTTGTGTATGTTATTATATAGCAGGTGTTGTATATTAAATTCCGAGGTTATTTTGTGATAAGAAGCTGGTAGTGATTAAATGAACTTTCCAGAGATTTCATTCCCATTAAAGACAATTAAGAAAATGGTTTACTTTTTAAAGAGAGAAAGAAGATCAGGAATTTATGAAAGGTTCTTCAGCAATTTGAGGTGGAAAACCTTACCAGTGCAACACCCAGAATTTGTGGGAATGTGTATGATGAGCAGCCAGCTGGAGTGAGTCGGATTGTTGCGTATGGTGTCTGAAACCAAGCCTTCTCACTTGCCCAAACGATATCACAGAGGGGTAAAATAGAAGCTCCTAACCCCAGAGCAGGGCCGTTGATAGCAACCACAATTGGCTTCTTAAATTGAATAAAAGCTTTTACAAAATCCCTAAAATAAAAAATAAAAGAAAGATCTTGAATACAAAAGTAACACATAAATACTCGAGTTTTAAGTACTTAATCTGAAAACAGATTAGAACCACAGAAGAAAACAACAAATGCCCAGTTTTATAAAGTCAGAACTGCAAGATGCTTTCTAGTTTGCACATGGAGAAGTTTGCTTATTTTTAGTTATTTAATCTTTCTGGGTACCTGGGCTATTGCATAGTTTTGTGTATGTTGTATTAAGTGGATTGCACTGAGTGTTGTACTTTTTGCAGAAAGGTCTGGTTTGGTTTAGTTTTACTTCTGGACCAGTAACTCCTTAGTTTGTACACACAGCACTTGGTTTGCTCCACAGTGGCTGAGATGGACCTGGCTTTGCTACTGATGAAATATTATAGTCTGGATATTTATTTTTTTCAGTGAGTTCTCTTAAGATCCTGTATCAAAGGTTACTGCAAGTCCCATCAGTGGACTGAGAGACTGTCAATGTTTATGGCACGCCAGCAAAAAGAACAAGATATTTCAAGAGGAGACAGAGAAATCTTTGAACAGAATGAGTGATCTTCAGTTGGGTCTTCATTGCAAAAGTCTTCAGCAAAGTTGTTGCAAAGCAGATGCCCTTGCCTGACTATCCCAGTACTATGATAAGAAATATCAGGGACGTTAAATGTCATCGGATTCTTCTGGATAAAGCTAGAATATGTTAAATTCTGTGCAATGAGGAGATCTTTTAAATAAGTTACCTACCAGCAACCTGTTAAAAGATACCAGTTGAATGGAACAGCCTTTACATCAATTAGGAAAAAGGAAGAGTGTAATAGTGGGCAAATTATGGGCTGCAGCAGCTCAGTGCACAGCAGGTATATGGAGGCAAGCTAGATGCTCAGTTACTTTAGAAAAAAGACATGGATAAAACAAATTCCAAGCACAAGAGGAGATTCTGCCCCTGCACTGGGTATTTATTAGATCCAGAGTGCATCTCTGCTGACAGATTTTAGGAAAGAATGTTTTGTCAAACGTGCCTCTTGATGAGCTGCTGTTTTCCCACTGAGGTCAAAAGGATCCAGGCCTCTGTACCTAAGCACAGCTGGGCCTTGCAGGTTAGCCCATATGGCAACTGGGCTGAAGTGTGGGGGCACTGGCTGTATTTTAAATGAGGACAAAGAGTCTGAGATGACCCAGAATTAAACTTTCAATTAATGCATTCTAGTTTTCAAGTCCTCTATTAAGGTGTTAATTTCTGACCCTGGGAAAATAGAGAATTGATGCAGCTCTGCTCACCAGTAGTAAACAAGGAGATCACTGTCAAGACAACAAGTGAAATAAGGAACATTGTTTTTGTCTGTTCGAGACCATTTCTGTCTAAAGGAGAGCAGGGTTAAGGAGAGTTGTGATTCTTTTTCATTGCAGAAACAATGCTGTTCCCTTATCTCATTATTTCTTTGGTTGTTTATTACTAAGTAGCGACTGTGGATCACTGCACCTTATTAATTCCAGAATTTTGAGAACCTCAGTGGTTATGTAAGCCTTCCAGACCAGAGTAGAGTTAGGAACAGGGATGTGATGAATGACAGGTAAAAAGAAAGCCAACTAAGGATACATGGTGACAGTAAATCTGAGGACCATGTGGAGGCAGATAAAACCAGTGTTGTGGAGAAAAATAGGAATCATGGTGATAAATGGGACTGGAAGTGAATATGGAAAAACAATTAGGGATGTGGAGAGGAAACAGATAATGTGGAGGAAGAACAAAGTAGAATACATTAATGGAGGGGAAGGGTTGAAGGAAATCTTCATATGAGTGAGCAAGGAAGGGAGGACCTGGAGAGAGTGGAGCACAATATCAAGAAGGCACAGTGAGCCTCTGTCATGAGGGAAGAATGAGGAGCACAGAGGATGGTAAAATGGATGGGTGTGCAACATGCTACTTATAGGATGGAGTGGAAGGCTACAATTCTGGGAGATGATGAGGGGAACAAATGCCTGACTTTGGTCTCCAGAAGCTGCAGTGACCAGCACTCCATTTGTTTCCTGCTTGGTGCGTTGTTTCAGTTTGGTCTCTGTACTCCGAACCTGGCACATTTCCTTGTCTCCAAACCATAAGTTCACACAGGGAGTTTCTGGACTACAAGATCCTTGTCTCAATTCAAAGCAGTTTTTGAAAAGGATTTCAGATTATAGCTGTTGTTGCATGGCAGATACAGATGCACAAAGATGGGAAGAAGTGTGTGCAGAAGCTAGAGCATATCTGGGAGGCTGACCACTGAATACACACTGGGAAGCCCAGACATCTCTGCACTGTTTCATGCTCTTGCTGCTGCTCAGGGCTTGTAGGTACATCCAGGGCTGTAAAGAAGCTGAGCAAGTAAATCTGTCTGATCTCTTCTGAGCAGACCCAGAGAGCTGTGGCTCAGGTCCCACTGCCCTGCCCAGCTGATGGTGTGATGGTGCTGGGGATGCCTTCCAGAGAGTGTGCCAATCCCAGGGCTCTGCAGGCCACACTGTGCAGCCTGCCTGCCCCTGCCCTGCTCCAGGAGAGCGTGTGGACGGTGGCAGCTCATCCTGGTGGGTGTGGGATGGATGAGGGAAGGGTCAGGGATGGATCAGTGCCTGCAGAGCTGCAGTGCCACACATCCGTTCACTGCCAGCCCCGGTGGCCGAGGACGCGGCGCCAAGGAACGAACATTCATGGCACAGGAGACTTGACAGGGATTGAAACTTCAGCTGGAACTTGTGCCCCGTGCAGGAGAGCCACGCCTTGGAAAGTGGACACACATGGTAACCAAGATTTCAATTTCACTTTGATACTAGGCTAACTTGATGTAAAGCAATGGAGGCAGAGATCCGTGTATTTTAGGACATCCAAACCACTGAAAAAAGCAATGGACATTTTTTCTTCTCTTATTACAGTTTATTTTCCATGAGCTGAGTCCTTTGTTCACAGAAAGCACAGAGAGTGCTAAATGGAAAACGTAGGGTATTGTTTCCAGAAGTACAATAAAAATCTATTTTCAGTGGGCTGGAAGCCGACATTCTTGACAAGGAGCAGTACATTGCACCAGTATTTCAAGAGTGTTCTGTGAGTCCAAGGGTGGAAAAACTATCAGAGTCTGGTTTATATTTATTTAAATGTTGGATTGATACGTATACCTGTGTATTAGGTGTGCAAATAAATGTAAACATATCTAACAACAGCTAACTGCACGATTTTTACAAGAATAATACTAAATTTGCATCTTTTGGTGGGTGGTGAGTGGACCTATGTTTTCAAACAAGAATAGTGATTTTCTTCCCTCACTTTTTTTTTTTTTTTCAATTTCACATTATTAAAAAGTCCTCACATTTAAAAAAATAAAGCTGTGTCCTTCAAAGGGCTTCTCTTTTAAAAAATGTCACTCCATGATATTTGAGTATAGTTAAGGTCTTATAAACAGATTGCAGCTTACTACATTTAAGAAGTATCTTTTAAAGTCTTTCAAAATAATTGCTACTTTGAGAATTTCAAAAGTTTTTTAACTGATCTGCAGTAGTTGTAATCAAGATAATTGGTGGTTAATATGTTTTGTGTAATACCAAACCTAAACCTGATCTTATGTTATACTAATAAATCCCAAGTAGAGATATCTTGTAAAAAAAATTCTTTAATATTTCTTCGTATAATTGTTGCATAATGTTTTAAAGCTCTCAGAAGAATATTTATTTGTAAGAAATGGGGGGGAAAAAGTGGCCAAATTTTCTCCTGGTACAGACTGGTGAAATATCATTTACTTTAGTGGAATAATATTGCTTTATACTGGAAAATCTACCTTGTGGATAATGGAATATTTGGTGAGGTGTTGTGCAGATTGATTTGCAGACTGCATGTCATAAACCCTGGAATTCTATCAAGGTGATGTGATATATATATATATATATAAGGAAAGTCACATTTTAGTTACAAAAATAAAACTACATTTACATATAAATGAAGTAATTTAAATTTAAGAAGAAGAGTGGAGACCCTTCTAGTAAGGTTCTGAAATACAGTGGCAGACTGCTACTTCAACAGAGTATGAGTAAGCCATGGATTCCCATTTGGACTGAAATTCATTAAAATGATGAACATTAAAACAAGTAAAAGATCTGCCTTTCAGGAACCACTTTAGAACATGAAGCAATACTGAATTTGGAAAAACAACAACGAAGTTGTATTTGAATTTGGATGAATGATTCAAAATATTAAATACAGAGAATTAGAATAAAATAAATCCCTATGGATATTAGCACTGGAATAAATGTGCTTTCTTTTCTAATACGGAAAGGTCCAAGTTTCTTTTTATTAAACAAATTTGCAGGACTGTAATTAGAATGCAATCAACATTTAAATATACAACATTTTTGGACCTGATAAATATCTTTATAATCACACACTGCATTTCATAATTTAGAGATCATAGGTAAGCTTGGGTCACCTTATAGCTTCTGCAATCCTAGTGCTTTCCTTTCTTCTGTCATTGGATAACCTGCCAATTAAATATGAGTAATCTAGGCCACTACAGAATACACTTCCCACTGCGCTGAGAAGTAAGAGTTTACTGTCATCAGCTGATGCATTGCACAATGCTCTCCGAACTTCCTTCATGATCTGTGGATAAAGAAAAGTAAACAATTCGACATGCATGCCGTGGCAATATCATTTCCCTACTTTTACAAACCTTATTGATCTTGAGAGTCTTAAATTTTGGGCACTATTAATAGTTACATCAATTATATATATATATAATTTTAATATAGAATGATATTAGAATCATTAGAATGGTAACACTGAGAGTTTGCAAAATATTTTGTCTTTGGCAGTGCTTTGTTGATGTTTTACTAATTCAAAGAGGTTTGAGGACTTGGTGGTTCTTTGTTGTATGGGAAATTCTACCCAGCTTATGCTATTTGATTGCAATTTAATAATTTCAAATATCACTTTTTTATTTTCATCGTGTACATCACTGTATCCTTGGGAACATGTTTATCCCAGCAAAAGCCTATTAATAACCTCAAGAGCTTGAATTGAAAAATTTGTAAACCCCAGTTTTCAGTTCTTCAACTACTTTGGTTTATATGACTTCAACCAGAGCAAAGCAGTACAAGAGCACATCACATTTATCAATATGACAAATATATTATTCATTTTTTCTGTGGTCAGTGACATTTTTACAGTTTACAAAAGTTAAATCAGAAAAGTCCCTTATATAAAAAGAGACATTTTGACAGTTTTACAGCTGGATCAAGCTATTAATTGCACCATAAGTCAAACCCAATCAAAATCTGTATAGAATTGAGCTGCTGGTATTGTAGGAAAATGGCTTTTCACCTGAGCAAGGAATTGTTTCCTAATGATTTTTTAAAGGAAATATTATTTCATAAACTTCTGATGGGTAACTTCTTGTTTGGTCACAGTTGGGTGTGGTTTGTGAGCTGTAACTCATTTCAGCCCCCTCTCCTCACATTATATGTGCTGGTCACTGAAAATAATTTGCTCCTCACTGCAAGGGCCCAGATTTCTTCTAGTGTGACACCTCCTATCCTTAATCACACCCCTGTCTCAAAGTATTTCCTATAGACATGGTCCTGCTGTCTCAAATTTTTCTCTTTTTCACCGAAAGATTTGCTGTTGGTGTAAATTTAGGTAAGAGAAAGCTAAATGTGGCTGGGGATTTAAATAGTTTCCATGTGAGAGAAACCCAAGATTTTTAGCCTGTGATTATTTCTGTTACCAAAACTTCTTTAGATCTCTAAAGTGCCTTGTTTTAGAAATGTCCCTAAACACTGAGGTTTTGTTGATGCCATTCCCTAGGCAGCCTTTTAACAGAAATCCTATGGATTGTGCTGCTCTCCCTACGGGTTTGTGTGAAGATGAGCATTAGTGGCTGCTGGGACTGGGCATGAGAGAGCAGGTGGTGAACTTTTAGATGCTTCACTTCTACAAGAGCACTTCAGAACTCCTGTAAAACTGACTGTGTGACAGTGGGTGGAAGTGAAGTAATTAAAAGCTGCAGAATTTGGAAGTGTATTTGAAATTCTTATGCAGGTACAGAAATGTCAGCAGAGATTTTAGGAGCGCTGTTTGCTCTGAGAGTCTCAGTCTGTCTCAGCCCTCAGCTGGGAGAAACACAGCAACACTGCACATATAATGGAGAAACAACAGGGAAAACCCCCTAAAACCTCTGATCATTGTTAAAGGAGAAACTTTAGAATGTAGTAGATATTAAAATAAAAACAAATATGTATTTTGGTTTTCCTAGTTCCACGTGAATGCAATGTTGTCCTCTTAATTCACTGTAAAAGATCTGTAAAAGCACAATCTGCTCTTTCTTACGGTTAATGTATTAATAATATTAGGGAATACCAGTCAAACATTTTTCTATCCAGTGAGGAATGCTGCATTAAGTATGATGCCATGATACCCATTCAGCAAGTTTCTTTATTATTTCCCTTCCTCCAGTGGTATTTGCCTATGTGCCCCCTCTTTGCTGCTACCAATGCTCTCATCACACATCATTCCTGTTACAAATTTGCCTCTTTTTCAGCTTGCCCCTCACTGACCTGGATGACTAAAGCCATCAAAAACCCATCCAAATTTCTGAGCAGAGGTTACCTTTCTTGTAATAAAAACCAATATTCTGCCATCACTGGCTTTTTCAGTATTCTGGAGATGATGACATGGAGTCTGTTATCAGGAATCAATTTCTCAGAAACGGTTAAAAGTGGGAAGGCTTTGCTTACTATTTTTGAGCAGGAGGGGAAATTTAGTTCCCCTGCTCCACTTGTTTCTATCAAAAGAAACCAGGAAACCATTATCTATCAGCATTTTCAGGCTCCAAAAAGTATGTTTTTTTCTAAAGAGCCTTAAGTTTGTCATTAACTTTATCATCCAAAGGTGCTCGGAGGCTCCCTGGAATCCAGCAATGCCAGCCAAGCCAGTGCTCACTCCCTTGGTCAGGAACCTTGCCATGGCTTCCTTTGCTGGTGCAGTCCAAAATTCCCTGGGTCCCTTTGTCACTCAGCCTGGTTATGGCAACTGCTGCTCACGCTGCCCCTGGAGCCTTGGCTTCCCACGTGGCTTATCTGGGGATGGGCATTTCTCTCCAGCTATTTCAATGATTATAGGGAAGCTACAAACAGGAAAATAATGATAAAAGAGCTGGTTTGTCTGCAAGGTTGCAGAACTGTGTATTGAACTGTAGTACTGTAAAGTAAATGTAACTTTAATTCAGAACTGCTCTCTGTTTTTAAGGACAAATTTCTGTTTCATGTGGTGGTGAATTCAGTTCTCAAATACAGAGATACAACCCTTTTAGTTACATTTCTCTGTCAGGTTCCGTATTTTTTTCTTCCTTCCACAGCCCTTAAACCTTTCCCCATCTTGCTAAAACTATGGCATTTGTCCAATTAAATTTTGCTTTCTCTAGTGGACCAGATCCAATACTACTATTTCCAGAGCTCTTTAGCAATATTCTCCAGATCTTTGCTTTTATTAATTAATTTTTTTAATGGCCTTTTAGGTAATTTTCAGTTGTGAGGACAGTATTTCTATTTGAATATATTTGATGAAAATTTCCAAGGCAGCATTTACAGAACAGTATGGGCCAGTTATTGAGGTTATGATAGGTGGCTGGACTGTAAATTTAGACTAGACCTAGTGCTTCACTTACTATTTTATTGAAACACAAATATACAATAAAATTATCACCTTCTCAGAAGTTGCTTATATTTTAATCCTGTCAAGTAAATAATTACTCTATTTCTTGAACAGGACATCTTATGTTGCAAAATAAACATGAACCAGTTAAAAACTTCACTAAACTTCTAAGAGCTTATTTTAATGCCTTTTGCTGGATGTAGGAAATTTCCAAAGGCATTTGGTGCCCTTTGCTTTCCATTTTGCTTACATTCTGGGAAAATCAAAGAGCTGGGAATTTATCACCATAATTACACAATGTATCTTGAACAGAAGTCTCTTGTTCACATAAATAGAAGCACTAATTAAAAAAGTTAACTTCTCTAAATCTCACTCAGTGAGGACTCACTGCAATATTCTTAAAGGTAATTATTCTGTAAATATTACGGTAAACCCAAATTTTAAAGCCATTCTGTTGTTCTTAGAACCTCTTCCCCACCTGTGCCTTTTTACATAAATGAACTTGGGGTTACTGATTCCATGTCCTTTCTATCCAGCACCTAAAGGACTCAGGAACCTCTAAAGCTGCAGGCACAAGCACTGGCCCAAACCCACAATTTACTTTTGTGTAGAGAGCAGAACTACAGAGAACAGAAAACATGTACCTGCCTTTTTTTTTATTATTTCCAGGTTAGGAAAAGTGAAGGCAAACCAGTGCTTCAAAATGCACCTGGCAGAACTTTAAACCCTGTTATTCACATTTGAAATTTGAAACCTGATTCTTGTGTATGAGAAGGTACTTGAGGTAGTTCTGTCACTCTTTGATGGAAGCACTGGCTGTTTAGGGAATGTCTCACTTTTAATTCAGGGGAATATTAACTCCTAGCTCTGTTAATAGTGTTAAATGAGAAGAGCAGATGGGTCCATTTAGTCTGAAACAGAATTTGGATCCTTGAGATGTGCTGAGTTAAAACAGCAGCAGCATTACTGGAGAAAGCTTCAGGAGCAGCAAAAGTCCCACAAGAAAAAAATGCCCTAATGGAATTCATAATGAAATATGGTACAAATGTATTTAAAAATACAAATCTTAAAAGTAGCAAGCCTAAGCTACTGAAATGAGAACAAGCCCTGGTGTTTCATGACACTGTCTTGGAAGTTTTATAAGCTTCTGTAAAAAGTAAGAAAGAATTTCTATAGTGCTCTGAACATTTCTGTAGAAAAAACTCAATTACTAAAGAGGCACTGAGCCAACTTCAATCAGTGCAAAGGCTGCTGGAAAGAGCATTGGCACATTGCATGCTAAAATCACCTGCACAAATGGGGTTACCAACAACATAGGATGAAGAGTCAGGTAGACTTCTCCAGACTTTCTTTTTCTTTTTTTTGGTATAAATAAGTTCTTTGCTATTTTAATTAAATTGGCATAAATAACAGGGGCCAATGGTTGAACACAACTATTAAATTTCATCTGAAGATTCCTATAAAGCACAAAGGGAAGCAGAGCTGCTGAGGGGTGAGATGGATTTTGTATAGGCTTAAGTCGAAAAGTTACAAAATGATTGTTTGCAGTGCACACCTTTTTCTTTAATGTTGATGACCAGGTACAACCAGGCCACTATTTAAGCACATCAAATAGACTTGCTCTGAATAAATGATTCATTTGCTATTTGGCAAACATAATTTACTGACTGTCTCATAAAGCTTGAAGTTAACATTTCTTTACACAAACTGAAACACAATTTCTTCATTTGGTAGGAATTGTGTGTTTGTATTCACTGAGGAGAAAAGGCATCAAAACTGAAAATCCTCTAAACCTTCCTAAAATACTTTGTCTCACCTATGGCTATGGGTGACAAACTGCAGGGAAAAGTCATTCAACACATTCCTCCTTTGAGTTCCTGGGGGTTTTGCTGTAATTGCCAGCAAGGATGTGAAATTACCAGTCCTGGAGGTGCTGGATTTTGTGATGCGAATGATCATAGGCAGCACCCTGGACTGAGGCTAAAGAAGCTGTTTCATCTTTACAGCCATGAGTCTTCCAAGGGCAAGAGCCTGTGATTGCTCTTGGCCTGGATGAGGTTTAAACAGACCATCTCCATGTGGAGAACTCAATATCTGATGAACTCCTGACCATCCTGATCAGTAAAATGGTTTTCTAAAATGTATTTCCTGGTTTTCAAGTGAGCTTCAATAAAGGTTCTAGAAATGGTCTATGCTGGTGATGCAGGGAGAGGACTATTACATCCTTATCATTTATTCTTCCACAGAGGTGGGCTCCTGGCATATTGAAAACTTTCAAAGGATGAAATGGATTGGTTTGGCAGATCCAAAGAGCCTGAATTGATGCCCTGGTCAGAGCATCTGAACACTGCTGATGTAGAACAGCACAGCCAGCAATGTAAAGGTATGTCTGTTCTGACTGAACACAGCAAGTCCATGATTTCCTACTTTTTCAGGCTCTTGAGCTCCTTCATTTAAATTACCTGCAGTGTCAATTACTGCTAATTAAGACAGAGATGGAGGATTTGATGCAATCTAATGCATTTTAAGGAATTAGTGTTAAAAGCGAGTGTTTGGTGCTTTGTGGTAATTACCAAGATAGGCCTTCTAAATACTTAGATAGTTTAAAAACTAGGAGTGATAAATGTTATGCACCATCAGTTTTAGCCATTTAGTATTGCTCAATGAATTACTGCCCATGTGTACATGTGCAGCTGAGAAGGGACTCATCATACCTGCCCGTTGTAAGAAGTTCTTTATTTTCTTTTTGAATAGAATGACTCCTCAAAGCTACAATCTACTCTTCCCTCAGGTGGTGCTCAAACTGGTATTTCATACACTCTTATCTTGATGTTACTGTGTAGGACAGAGCTGTGCTGGAGTGTCTGGGGGCAGAAAAGGCCAAGATCTCCCAGTGAGGGCAGCCCTTGGAGGAACTCTGCCTGCAGGATGCTCAGGCAGGCCAGGCTGGTGCTGGGAGGGAGGTCCTGGTGCTCCCTCCCTGATCCATGGCAGCTCCTGTCCTTCAGCCCATTATTATTGCCAGCATGGAACAGGGCTCAGGTTCTCAGCTCTCCTCTCTCCAGGACATCCATCCTGATGCAAGCACTTATGGACACCCCTTTTCTTCTGACATGGGAATGGCAGAACAGGGCATTGCAGCCACAGGGAATGGAAGGAAAAGCCCCCAGCCCTTCCTGAGATCCATGTGTGTACTGGGGTAGTACAAGCTGCAAGTCTGAGTCTATCCTTATGTGAATAATGTTTGGAACAAGGGAATTCATTTATATATTTTATATGCACTTTATGCAACTCAGCTGAGGGTAGAGCCCCTAATTGGTTAAGATTTCATAAATGAGGACTCATACAGTGATTCAGAGAAAAAGTAATTAGGGACCAAGATAGAATTTAGAGCAGCTGTCCAACTAGAGCATTATTTAAATTAGTAAACAGAAAGAGACCAGATTTTTCCTAAGGATAGTAAATATCAGTAACTTCAACATGTGAAAAGCTGCTTCACATAATTCCATGCTGGAAATACTGATTCTGCCATTCCTTTAGTTTCTTTTATTTCGGTTTTTTTTTCAGGCATGTGAATTAAAATTTAATTTCCATTGTATTCTTTTGGATAGGAATCCCAAGCGTGAAAAAGTTAAGATACGTCTGTATTCCAGATTTCTAAGTTCATCAATTAGGAAAAAAATACATAAAATCGAATTCAAGTGCAGTGTTTGCAAGATAACCCACACATTAGGATAGCTTTCTTTGGCTTTTAGGGCTAAACACTTACCTCTGGGGTCAGTGCATTATTCTCTGAAGTCTGACTCGACAGCAAAATATGTGTGAAACCTTCTTCTTTCCGGACTACAATGTCCCTGAAGCGGCAGTTGCTTTCATTTTGTCGCACGCTGTATCTCAGTCTCTTATCGAAGACATAATCTTTCTCTCCATCAAGTTTCCTTTTCACAGTGCTGTGCAGATTCAAGCTTCCATTGGCCAGAGAAGAACCTTGCAGATGGAAAGAATCGAAGCATAATTACCTCTATACCATCAAAGAAACAGAGTGATACTCTCTATTAGCTTCAACAAAAATAAGTAAATATAAAATAATAAGAAAAACTAAATAAAAAAATGTGCCTGGCTCGTCAAATGTGGCCTCAAGCCATTGCTCTTATTCTGTACTCCAACGTGCAGAACTTTTTGTTCTCTGATCAGACAGCCTCTAGACCCAAGGAACTGATGCCATTTTGGAGAGTATCCAGCAGTAGGGAAAAAAGAGAACTCTGAGAAGAAAGATACAATTCCTCCTTAAGAACTAGTAAGAGCAATAGTAAGTCAGTTTTAAAAGACAGTTTATTCTGACTTACACTGTGTTTGAACTGCAAACCTTTGCTGATGTCTACAGTGTTTCTGTAACAGGCAAAAAAATGATTGGCAACAGCGCTGAGCGGGGCTATTGAAGGAGCTTTACAAGGTTTGCATACATTTTTTTAATTACAGATGTTTCACACAATTGTCATTAAAAATAAAGCAGAGACAGGTTGTTGAGGGACACAGATTAAAGTCACTGGTTTTTGTTTAGATAGATACCAGCCCACAATGCACCATTTTTAAGAAAGGCCAAGAGAGAGCTGAATGAAAACACCTTTGTTTGTTCTGTTCTTTATTCCTGCCAAAGCTGACCTGCTCCAGCTCCTGGTTTCAAATAGCCAGGAATTTTTAAAGGGCAGACAACACAAATGTTAGAATACAGACTTAAATTTTAGTTAAGTGACCACCATCCAATTAAAAACACTCTGCTGGAATAGAATTGAACAGTGAACTCATGACAGATGACTCTAAACCAAAATCACTTATCCTCATTTTGGATTAGCTATGTTTCAGCCTGATGCTTATGTAGGAAACTGATCTGTCTGACACCTCTCAGTTGGCAGTGGCCTGTAGAATTGTTCACAGTGTGTGAAATCCTGTATGTGCACTGCAGTTAGGAGATGGGATGTGGAAACACAGCCAGTGTGTGACTGGGTCTCATGTGGTGTGTGCATGTGGGCACATCCACACCCGGGGATCTGCCTTTGTCCAGGAGCCTGCTCAGTCAATCAGGAAACTCTTTTTTTTGTTGTTGAATTAAGAGATACCATCTAAAGCATTGCCTGGGTTATACTGAATAGAGGATTTACCTGGTGCAATGCAAACATGGCCAAAATCCATTAAATCATCATTTAAAAAAAATAAAAATTGAAACCAGAAGAGTTGGAAATTTGTTTTCTTGACAAAAAGGGTCTGCAAGTGTAGAAATTACCATGTGCTTGAACTTTAAGTGCTATGAATAATTTCCTCTGACACGTTTCTTCTGTTTCCTAAGAGGTTTTTTTTCACATGTATTCTTACAAACAGAAATCAACTTGTGAGATTACTAATAGAACACTAGTGTCATTGGGAATAATGTACTGAAGCTAATTAACTCTTTGACTGAGGCAGGCTATTAAATACTGCATTTTTATCTACTCAATAGCAATAAGCTACTGAACTGTGGTGATTTCAAACTCCCAAAAAAGTGTAAAGTACTTAAAAAATCAGAGGCACAAGCGCCCATTGAATGGAAGGTATCTCAGACTAACTGTACTGATTATCCACCTAGTGTGGAAAATTATGCTACATCTATTTTAAATACAGATAGTAAGAGAATAGTAGAAGATTAATTCTCTCAAATAATCCAGCTCAACAAAAAGCTTCACAGTAATTTTTTTGGTTTGTTTTATTCTTCCTTATGTATTGTTTGTAAATGAATATATGATGTAACGAACTATAGATCTTATCACAGTATTTTAACTATCTAGAAAGAAATCTAACCAGAGGAAAAATCTAAGTATGAGAGAAACATAAATGAAAAAGTTCCATTTCCAAAAGTGGATCATTAATAATCATTAATCAGAACAATATATAGTGAGTAGCTTGTGGTTTCCGTGTCTCCAGTGCATCCCTGTAATCTTGTTTAATCTGATAAACTGGAGAAAATGATCAGCACGCTCTAAAGACAGCACTGATGTGGAACCAGGCCAGTTTAGCATATCTGCTGTGTGGAGGTGGTGGAGCTCCTCAAAGTTTGCTCTGGAGCCACTGGGCTTGTGGCTCCATTGGGCCATTAGGCTTGTCCCTGCATGAGGATCAATAGTCATGAGGGCTTCTGCCCAGGGCACACACGGGGAGCAGCACCTGAGTACATCAAAGATGACTGTGACAGGCAAAAAGAGACATTCAGAGTCTCAAAGCAATTTAAACTGCACATGAAACAAATTAAGGATGTCACAAATTAACCAAGGAAGCTTTAGATACACCTAAGTGTGGTTTTCTGGCTTAATAGTGAGTATTTGATGCTCAGTCCAAGTACAAAAAGAAAGCAGAATGGGAGAAAATACTTTTCTTTACTAGGAGATTAATCTAGTTATTACTTTGTGTTTAATCAGTAGTAGAACTTGTGGAATACCTAACCCAACATTTGTATTTGTAAGAAGCTTCAGTATTTTTTCAGGGAACCTAAGATGTTCCCAGACCGTAATGCTTCCCCAAGAATGGCAGTAAAAGATGGCAGTAAAGGATGCTATTTAAGGAGAAAATGCAAGCCTGGTTGCTCTCTGTAGTCTTTTCCCATATTATCATCCCTAAGTGGCATATAGAAATATGAGAGGGCTCATCTGTCCTGTTTCCTTCAGCTTGCTTGTGGACCTTTTCATGGATTTCTCTAATCCCCTTCTGAGCCTGTTGATGCTGTCTGTCTCCACAGCTTCCTGTGGTATGAGTTTGAGAAGTTGGGTAGCCACTACACAGAGAGGAATTTTCTTTCATCTGTGCTTTTATCTGATATTCCACTAATTTCAGTGAGTAGTCCCTAGTTCTGCTATCGAGGGATTTCAGGAGCAACAGTTCTGCATTTAGTATATCTGAGACCTTGATGATTTTGTAAACTTTGATCATGCTGCCCTCAGCCACCCCCTCTCCTAACTGAAGCCTCTTTTATTCCTGTAATCCTCTTAATTTTAGCTGCCCATCCCTGCTTCTTCTACAGTACTCCACCACTGCCAAAGGGTCTGACACTGGGGCTCCATTCTACCAGGCACTGCAGAAAACACAGTAGAAATTTATATTCTAAAAAGCTGAGGAAGACAGAGTGGGAGAGGAAAGTGAGGAAAGATCACACTGACCCTCAGTGCTTTGGGGGACTTGGAGCTGCACATCTTCCACTGCTCCTGCCCACTGCTAGAGGACACTTCCAGCTCCTGTTCAGATACATCTTTTCTGAGTGCTCCATCAGAGCCAGTTCAATGGTGCAGCCCCTGTGCCACCACCCTGCAGCAACCCCAGTACTGATATGAGCAGCCACACCATGAACTGGCCTGGTGATCTGCTCTGGCTGAAAACTCACCCTGCAAAACTGGTTAATTTTCAAACAGATGCAGTTCACCTTGTAGCCTCAAGAGTACTAAAATTGGTGCACAGGGAGGGATGGGAATAACAATCAGGGTGTCATGGGAAGGAGAGCTGGACTGCTGCTTTTATTAGCAGTATGCATTTATGCTGAATGGAAAGGATGATGGAGCTGAGGCTTTAATTTTTCTAGGTGAAATAAGTCATGCTCCCTCACTCTCCCTGTTAAAGCAGCTTGGCATTCCTGAGTCTTCCCAATAGCCTTTAAATGCCTCTTTTCTGTCTTTCTTGTGGGTAATGGTTAATACTGTACACACTTAAAAGCTGTGTTCTGTTGATAATTTACTAATAATTTCAGACTTCTCCAGCTAAGGGGGCATCTGTAAGATATCTAAAAGCAACGAGTTTTTATCCAAGCTGAGAGCAAGCATGTTTGCTTGTCTTTTACTGCCAGTATTCTTTCAGAATAAATAAAACAGAATAAGCTAAAAAACCAAAAGGAAGCAGTGACTAAGCCACAGAACTTATTTAAATCAAGGGCACCATGAGACTACAAAGATTTTCATAATGGAGAAAAACAGTGGTTACTGATACATGACAGGCAGAAATTCTTCAGCAGATGGTACAGAAAAACAGCGATGTAGAAAAAGGAAAGAGAAAATGAAAAGGAGATGTTTTTTGATGCTGTCAAGAAACTTGACAAAACAATCACTCTCAATTACAATATCTGCAGAGAAACAGAAATGTGGTAACAGAGGACAACAAATATCATCAGAAAGACCAGTACTGTTAGCTCTTGGGAGCATAAATGAATGCTCTTCACAGAGTTTTTCGATATTTTCCAGTTTGCAGACCCTGAAATAACTGTCAGTAAAGATGATTCTGCTCTCTTTATGGCAGGATGTGTAGAAGGTAGAAGACAGTTTTTGGTATTAAATATCTGTCCCAACTTCCACAAAGTCCCTGGCCTCCACTGGGATACACTGAACATTTTGTGCACACACCTGTAGGTATATCCTCATCCTTTTGAGAGCTTCCTGATGGGAGTTTATCTAGAGTTTGAAGAAGAAGCACTTGTACCCAAGTAGATTTATACACAAAACCAAACAGACTGGTGGAAGTTCATTCAAGGAGTCATCAAAAGCTGGTTTTCAAATAGCTGTTATTTGTCTGAAAAGAACTGGTGTGGACAGAGAAACAAAATAGCTATTTGATTACTTCTAGTTTAAACATTACTGTCTATATTGCTTGGTTCAATGCACTGGTGGTTAAATATTATTACAATATGAAACAATACTGGTTCAGGTTGGTGGTGTTTGGAATACTTCAAGCATAGGCCCACACTGGTAGCAGAGCTGGGCCTACAGCCAGGTTTTCAAACTGTAGGGAATTTTTGACTTTCCAAATCTAGGCTTCATCTCAAGATAAACCTAAAATTTCTATACGTATTTTCTATGCAGTCTTACACTTAGCTATGAAATGAATCTGACATTCATTTGGGCTCCATACAGGCAATCTCAGAGCTGACACTGAATGTCTGCTTCCCTGGATTCTCAACGGGGCTGTCCAGGAGCCACAGCTTCTGGGAGCCAAACCAGGTCCTCCAGGCTCCCTCTTTGTTCCACATCTAGTGCCTGGGAGCCCTGCGAGCGCTGACGGAGCACGCCAGGCTTTCAACTTCCAGACTCGGTGGCAGACTGCCTGAAACCTCTGGCAGAGCTGGCTGCCTCCAAGCTAAATGTGGGAGTCCTGCCAAGCAGACTGCCACACTGCTCCTGCTCCCCAGGGACACAGCCTTAGGACCTTGGCTTAGATTTGGAGAAAGTTTGGAAGCCCAAGATGTTTGGAGCAAAATTTCTGTTATTCAATAAATTGGGTATTTTCCTCTGAAACTTTTCATTTGTAATTCGTAAAATTTCAGCCTGGTTTTAGTGTAGCATCAAGCCCAATTCAAGTGGGTTTCTGTGATAATAACAGGACACAGGGCAGAATCACACTGGCATCCTCTGTGTGGAGGTGAATACTGAGGGAATTCAGGAAATTGCTGGACTTGGTGAAGAGTAGTGCAAGTTTCTTCCACTTGACATTTCAGACCCCTCTATCAGGAAATGTGGCTTCTCTCAAGCTTGCAGGGCAATACTAAGAAAAAACCTAGTGATTTGATTTTGACCCTTCTTCACCAGTTTTCTCTCTGCTCTTACTCATGCAGTCTCATCTCTCCTCTTTGTAGTTTTCTCCACTCTGCATGTGCTGGGTATCACACAGCAGGGCTCGAGGGATTTCTGACCTTGCCAGTGCTGCTGAGTATGGGCTTTTCAGAAAAGAGCCAGGTAGAGACTTAAAGATCTCTTACTTTTGCTTACAGAATGCAAGGGGAGCAAAATATAGAGCACAAGCAATGGATTTGGAGAATGCAAAAGTTGTCATAAAGAGCTGTTTGAAAGGAGCTGCAGAGATCAGCTCTTGGGCCAGGAGAGAACACCTGGCTGCTTGGGCAAAGCAGCTTTCCACTGAAGGAGAGCTCTCTGACAGGGATTATTTAATCAGGGGTGCTGGAGGCCATTCCTTAGCTCTTGTGGGGACAAAGGAAAGGCTCATTTGACCTTACAGTTCTTTGTGACCCTTTAGTCCTGCATTAAACAAAAGATTTTAAAATATGGGAATTAATGCATTTCAAAGATACATTTTTGTATTGGAACTTCCCCAAGAATAATATAAAAAAAAATTAGAAAAACTTCATTAGAAACAGTAATTAGAAAAGCACAATTCAATTACAAACAGTAAACCAAAACTTTATAGACATCTGTAATTAGATATGCAAATTATCTTTAAGAAGCAGGTAACTTTTTAAGCATTCTTACATGGGCTCAAACTCCTCAAAATGCAAAATCCAAAATACACTTTTAAGTGCTTTAACTTCAAATTTCATGGACATCATCAGGAGTACTTATGCATATAAATCTGACCATGCATTTTGCTGGTTTGGGAGTTTTTAGTAGCAGCATATTTGATGCCTGATTTGAAAGACCCCAGTAGCTATCACATACAGCCAGTAAGACTGGGCAAGGTCAGTTCTCCTTCCCCAGTCAAGGAGTATTTGCCAGTAGGGTGGAAAATGGAAAGTGGGGAGATATAATTTATGTTGACTTCTGAAAAGTTTTTGGCAGGGCAATTCACCAGAAGCTTTTAAGGAAATGAATACTATCATGGGCTATAGAAAGTAGCTAATAAAAATAAATAATTGGAACAAATGGTAACTTTTCATCATGTCAAGTTGGCTGTCCCAAGGACCTGCAGAAGGATTAGTTTATTTAATGTATGTATTAATGAACTGGGAAGAGAAATATAAGAGGAAAATTTGAAGGCAATACAAAATAAGTAGAGTGAAAACTAGGAAATATTTTGAAGAGCTTCACTGAATCAAAAGAAAAAGGTAAATTGGCAACAGTAAAGCAGATTAAATGCATAGTGAAAGGGATCATACATAAAACTGTGTATGAAGGAAAGAAGGAAAAAAAATACCCAAGAACAACTGTGGATCACTCAATGAAAACCTTTATGCAGTGTGTAAGAGCAGAAGAAATAATTCTCCAAAGGTTCTATCATCACCGTATCAGTAAGCAGCAGGAAATAATTTGGAACAGCTCCTGCTGTTGTTAAAAGGTATTAAAACCACCCCCCACACCAATGGCACAAGAGGATACTCAAAACTCTCAGGAATCAGCAAAGCCTTCCAGGTGGTAGGAAGGCTGAAAAGGCTGACTGACAGGGCATCCTCCACTTCATCCCTTCACAGAGGGACAAGGGGCTGTTCAGTGCAAGTAAGGGTCAACCCTCACCCCACAGAATCCCAAATTCTGGTCAAATAAAATCTGCATCCTATTGTTAACTCCTGGAAATTCCTATCACAAAACACCACTGAGCCTGTAAATTTGGTAGGATTAAAAACAAACAAACCAAAAAGATTTGACACATATAGATAATGAAAAGCTATTTGATTTCTATTAAGTTGAACAGTTTTTACAGAGAATATAAACCTTTGAGAACTAAGCCAGTCAGCAACTATGAGGATTAGAGAGAAATTTCTTCTATATCTTCCTGTTCACTTCAAGACTCTTTGTACCTTCTTCTAAAGTTTGTCTTAAGACTTCTGATGTATCAGAGACAAGGACCTGGCTGTTCTAAGTGTTCCTGACTATAACAAGCATTAATACTGAGAACTTGAACCTTATTCAGCCACACTTACCAGGACACTTTGGTATTAATTCCAAAATAATTCTGGTTTCACTAGGCCGCTGGGTCTGAGCGCACCCCTCTTTGATTTGTTATGTGATTTGTGATTTGTTATGTGGTGATACACAAACCCAAAGTTGCAGCATTATACACATCTCAGCTGTCATTCCTACTCCATGCCCTGTCCTCACTTCCCATAGGGATTTACACTGCAAAAGCACATGACAGAGCCCACACTGCTTCGTGTCACTCCGTGGGAAAAGGAAAGAGAGAAGCCAACTGATAAAAAAAAAGTGTATAATATGTAAGGAAAGTGTGGAACTTGTTTGTGTGCTTCTCACCATATCACTTGTGTGACAACAGTTTTTCCACGAGTGGGCCCTACTTGCAGCTGCTGCAATTAACACCCCCCTCCCTCACAGAGGAGTTGTTTAAATCACATACCAATTCCATTCACAACAGGGGAATTGTTGCTGACTTCCAACACACTGGGCAAGTTTTGTTCTCCTTCGTGATCATTTAAATCCACGTTTTGCTGCTGTGAGCCATTCCCAAAATGTCTAGAGTCTTTCTCATGGCTGCCATCTCCATTCTGCAGACCATTATGTGGCTTTTTCAGTGGCATGATCTGTAAACCGCTGGGAGTAGTTCGGTAAGTCACAGTTTTAGCAGCCCTGTCATTTGCAGATCCTGGCTTTGCTGCATATCCTCGTTTCTGTTTTTGGTGAGATGAATTAATTCTCTTCCTTTTGTGTGTTGATCCTTTAGGCTTCCCAGATTCAGAAGGTCTATGTGATATTTTCTCAACAGACGACCCTCGGCTTTCCCGCAATAATTTTGGCGCCTGTTTCCCGTGCCTGGGTCGCTTTTCTCTGGTAACGTGCAGTCTGTTGAACTCATCAATAAATTCCTCACAATGGAGCAGGTGATGTTCAGGTTCCCAGGTGTCTTCATTGCTCCCATAGCCTTTCCACCTGATGAGATATTCCCATTTGCCCTTCTTGTTCTTCCTTTTGTCTACAATCCTCTCTACCTAAAAGGCAAAACCAAAACTGTATTGAAAAGAATTCCCATGAACAGGTGTGGCAGTACAGGAGTGAAATGCAGAGCCCCAGTGGTATTTTGTCAGCAAGGCCACTGCCCCTTCTGAAAATATTAAACATAAACACATCCTCAGATCTGATCTGGGCACTTGCAGTAGCTCCAATGTGAAGAAACAAGAGAGAGGCTGAGAGATCATTCATCAAAGCACAATTTCTTTGAAAATCTGGTTGCAAAATGAGACTATTACTACCTCTTGTTTCAAAGAGCCAAATAAAGCTTTTTTTGCTGCTCTGTTAGTTACTGATCATTCTCCTGAATCCACACTTGTATTACATCCCTCCAAGCTTCCCCAGTCTTCTTTGTGTCTTGAAACTACTTTGAACAGAGAACTGATGACAACAAATGACAGTATTTTACAGCAAGTATCTTATTTGCAGTAGTGTACATCCACTTTGCTGCTTCCAACTTACAAAAATTTGTATTTTTAGGAATGCAATATTTGCTTAAATACATAAAATTTTTGAATGCACCAATTAAAATTAATATAGCAAATAAAGGGCATTAAGGCAGGATTCTTACATGGAAGGAATGAATTTTATCAGCCTGTGCAGGAGAATGTCATTGTAAGGAACACTTCTATACCAATGGACTGTATTGGGACTGCACCCTGAATGTGAATTAAAAGCATCATGATGCTGTGGAACCTGGATGCTGGTCAAGGCTGAAATAGAGGGAGAATGCAGAGGAAAATCCAAACACATCAGTGGCAGCAGGTTGGGGTTAAATTGCACCAAGTGAAATTCAGATCAAGTCATTAGGAAGAACATTGTAATGGCAGTAGGAATTAAGTATGAGAATAATACTTGGTAATGTGGGGAAGGTAGGAAGAGTTTATAGAACAAACAGTTTTTGTTACATACATTTGCCACAAAACATCAATGCTGGAAGATCAGTTATGATAGGGAAACCTTCAAAGACTCCCCATGGTTTTATTTTCCCATTCTTTAATTTTTAAATTTTGTTTTTAATACGTGGTTTATGAAGGATAAAGATGCCACTAATGAAAAAAAAATCATTATCATTAACTCAAAGCAGTATTGTTAATTTAGAAGAATAAATAAGTGGATAGATTGTGTAACAGCTTTCACTGTTCTTCAAAGAGAAATCATCTCATGTGAAGAACAACAGTGGAATCTGTATGGAGAATTTAACCTTGGAAAAGGGCAATCACAACAGTGTAAGTAATTGTTCATTTTGGGTCCCTTGTTAGAGCAAACCAGTGGATTAATTCTGTTTGTTCACTGGCTGGAACTGTACATTCATAGAAATCTTGGTGGGTTCCCCAAAGGAGTCTATATGTAATTAGCAACTAAACATTATACTTCTATCTCAGTTCATTTACATGAGAACTGTGCTAAGATATCTGTCTCTGAGTCACAGTGGTCACGTTCCTCCATCTCCAGGGCTCCCACTGCAGTATCCCAAACAGCTCCTTCCTGTGCTCTGGCTTATCAAATATCTACACAGAACCACCTCAGAAGCAAAACAAGGCATCCTCTTTACTCTGAATTTAGCACAGTCCCCTTCAGGATTGCTCAGACAGGCAAAACAATTAACTGAAGCTCAGCCTGGGCAAGTTTGAGATGATTTGTCTGAAAAGAGGGAAAAGGATTCACAAAATAAATGAACTAGCCTTTTTTTTTTTTTTTTTTTTTTTTTGTCCACATGTGTGATGTCTGGTTTTCAATTGTCAAATTAATGGTAGACTCATTATGATCTCGTTGACTTTATAGACAGTAGCTGTCCAAATTATCCTTGGCTTTAAAATACTTTCATCAGGGACTGAAAAACCTGTACATTGAACTGTGGAACTCCTTGTGGGATGCCTGTGGATTTGTTACCTTAATTACTGCAGCTCACTATACCAAGGAGCAAAACCCATACATTTATGTCCTGGGGAAAAAATTAAATTGCTGCTAAACTCAGTCGACCACAGCTCTCAGTACTGGAGAGTCTGGGCTACTGCATTTCTGTCTGTACCAGATAAACAACACATGCATTCCCCTCCCTTTTAATTCAGGACTTTGGACCTGGAACACAAACTCTGTGTCATGTTGGTGCTATTTGGGAGTTACTTGACTGTTTTGAGGATTGCACCAGCTTTGTTCCCCAGCTTGCTCACTGAAGGAAGAACCTGAGAAAGGATGGACAAATCTTTTTTGGGATCACACACAAAACCCATCTCTCCACCCTCACCTTTTTTCACTCATGCACATTATCTTTAACTACACAGATTTCTTATTTTCACTTTGTTGCTCTGTGTTTTGTGGTTTGAAGAGATTTTGTGCAGGGTGTTTTTTAATATGGAACACACTCATGTATTTTGGTGATGAGGAATTCTGCATTTCAATTAGGAGGATAGAAGGAGAAAATATGAGTAGTCATTGTCCCTGGGAAATAAAACAATGGCAATGGAGAATGTGATTAACCAGTTAAACAGATCACGAAGGAAGAATAAAAGTAGTTATGAAATGAAAAGTAGTTAATAGTTTCTGAAAAAACATTCAGAAAGCAAATATATTTGGGAAAGACTAACCATTTCATTACAGCATTTTCAGACCAAAACTATCAATGTTCAAATTTAACTAACTAAAGACTAAATAATCTGAAGACAAAATGTTTTGTTTCTGGTCAACCCTCTTTTTAGTTTATTGTTTCGTTGGGGAGAAAAATGAAAAAAAATTTGTGGTTTAATTCAAAATTAGTTTGTTTTCCTTGATTTTTTCAGTTCAACCATAATACCCACTGGCTTGACTAATGATGCATAAAAAGTCTGAGTAGATATTTTCCTGTCCTCATTACTGCCTCATTGTTCACTGAATGCAACTGAGGCTAACACTGAATATACTTGATCTCTCACCATGGTCCCTTTTCTATCACAGGGCTTTAAGTTCTTCAGTAATATTTATCCCCTTTAGAGTGCCACTGGGAAGTGCTTCAGTGGAGGCATAAATATCAGGGTTTTAGCCACACCTGCTACTGTCTGTCTCATTTTCCTTCTATCCACAGTCCACAGAAACAACAATCATCACTACTTTGTTTTTTTGATGATGTGTATTTGTTTTAACAGCTACTGTGTGAAATAATAATCTTTCTGTATTTACTTAAGGTTGCACAAATCCTATAGGTTTTCTTAATGAGAAATAATTCTGTGACAGCCAGTGATTAATAAAAATAATACTTTCAATCCTCCCCTAGAATAAGCAATACATGTTTCTGAAAATATGCAGAAAATATCTAGGGCTTCAGTGTCTGATTTTCCATTTCCCCCCCTCAGTTCCATCTTTAATCAGAACTGAGTAATATGTTCCTGAAAATGACCCTGGTAGTTACAGTTGCCAAATCCATAATTTCACTACATTTGCTTTGGAAAACAAAGGAGTTAATTTTAATAAAAATGTAATGAGTACAAACAAACTTTGTAGAGGTATCACAGTTAAAAGATTGCTAGAAATGTCATTTATCACCCTTTCCATGGATTCTCCCTCCCCGCCCCTGCTGGCTAATTCTGGATGAACTGAGGTTCTGATCTGTTACTGTAAAAATACTTTTCAAGAGAACAAATAGAATGAGAACATGGCATCTGTGTAAATGCCTTTGCAACACATTTTTTAGCTTCCAAGTAGCCTTAAATCTAGGTCTATACACAGCTGCACAAACTAGGATGAAAGTCATAAATAAAAAGCCTTTAAAAATATATCTGCATTCTATAGTTCACGTGAAATAAAAAAAATACATGAGTAAATTAAAGTATCTAGAGCTTCATAAACTTAAGTGTTTTGCTTATATATGCAGAGTACAACAACCCCACCACAGAAAATTCTTTGTCCAAATCATTTAACTGCACAATGTTATTGTTTGCTTATCAAAAAAAATTTAAATCTAGGCCAAGTTAAAAAAGGATAATTCCTATGAAATTATTTCTACAGCTGTAACTATAAAGTCAAAGCACAGCATAGTCATCTCAGTTCACAGCTCTGAAAAGCATAAATAAAATTCCTTGTGCTTCCAGAAAACACCTTCTGGGAGATCAGTAGACTTCTAGAAAGGTTTGGAAGGTTACATACCTACTTAGTGATTTCCAAAATAAATACATGTCGTCTCCTCTTCTTGCCATGCACATCCATGTAAGCAATTTAAACTGTAATCAGTGGTGTTCAGATGGTCTCTGTGAGTGAGCTCTGAAGAGCTCACATCAGAGCAACTGCATGACAGACACTACAAAAACTGCCTTTTTTTTTTCTTACTTTGATTACTTGACTTGTACTGGTTTATGTGGGGCTTTTTTTCATTGGAGATCTTTGTCCCATGTTGTGCCTGAGGGTATTGGAAGGGCATTTGAAGAAAGTGCCAAGGAAGGAAAGGCAGTAAGATTTCTGAAAGAGATAAAGGCCATCTGATTCAACATGTTTGTCTTTTAAAAATTCAGCATTGCCCTAACTTCCTCCTTACTGTTACCTTTGCTTTGAGAAATACTGTATCTTATTAGCAGTGAATCAATTGCCTTCTTATCTTCATAACTTATTTTTGTTTTCCTTGTATTTGTATTTGATTTCACCAAATCTGGAAGTTAGAGCACTTTTTCCAGATGCACAAAAAATATGGCAACATATCTTCTGAAGCAGGCAGTATCCATGTTATAAAAATAACAGTGGAATGGCTGATGGGACTCTCTTCAGAACCTGACCCATGGAGTAGGTCTAGCCATGAAACCCCCTCAGTACTAAATTTGTGTTGTTACCCGGAAGGTCAAAATGAAAGTGAAAAGGAGATAGTCTTAAATATGAAAGGGAAGCCATTCCTCATTGGGATTACTCTTAGGCAAAACATCAAATGACATCTTCCCAGGAAAACCAGTGAATAACTCATTAATCTCAAGAGACACTGCATTTTATTAAGTTCCCTTTTTTTTCTTTTTAAGCACATTGGGGTTTTATTTTCTGTTTTCCAATTTTCTTAGAATCAGAAGAGATCTTAAACTTTGCAGTGAACTCCAGGAATTTCTGCATTTTCACTGAGAAAAGCCTATAAGACTGGCATGGAAAGCAGAGGTATGGAAAACAGCCTTTTGGGAGCATGTGTCCTTCAAGTGTCCTTCAACAGAGACATGGGAAGACTCACAACAGAACAAATAAATGCTGTAAGATCTCCTGCTGCTCCCCATCCTGCACCTTGGATTTTCCCCTCCTGAGAGACAGTAACACTGCAGGTGTCCTGCTAGGAGATTCCATGGCTGGGATTTAGATGGAAAACCAGACGTGCAACGCCATCAGTTGTGTTTGCAGTAGTGGTGCAGCCCTTAGAAGTTACAGCTCAATGTGGTGTTTTCCCATTCCTAAGTTTTCTGAAGCCAACACTTTGTTAGGCACCTTCCCTGAGCAGTATTTGTGTAAGGAGCCTTCTGGCAGAGGGAGCTTCCCTTCATTAGCAGCAGAGATCCAGTGAAGCCTTGGCTGAGGGCCTGAACCAACCACAGCTTCCATGAACATCTTTTCAGTGACCTTATGCCAGTTTGCTGGGAAGTCCCACCCTCCTGTGAAATTCAGTCTCATTGAAACTGCAATTCTGGTCTGGTGTCCATTGTTCTTTTCTGACTCTCTCCAAACCTGTCCTGGTGCTGCATCTCCAGTCCCACACTGGGATCCTGGTTCTCCCTAGGTGCCATCTGTCCCTGCTGCTCACTCTACCAGCAGGACTCATTTTCATAACCCTGTCCCCTCTCTTGTTTTGCTTCCAGAAGATTTTTCCTGGTCAGAACTTAAGAGTGCTCAAATATCTCAGTCTGTTAAAGCCATTTCACTCTCCCACTATAAATTTAAGGATGTAATTTCCTTTTCACATCTTTATATTTAAGGATGTAACATCCTTTACACTTTCTTTTCTTACAATATTGAAGTGCATGTGTATAAGCTATATCTGTGGGGGAAATGCCACAATCACTGTGGGTTTTGGAGCAAACAGGAATGAGAATATACATAAGAACCTTGCACTGGAGAGAGGTGTTTTTCTACAGACTGATACTGTCCCCTAGAACAGGAAACTTGACAGATGACCCAGGGATCAGAGAGAGACTTTTTGATCAACCTGTGTAGTCTCTGCCACTGTAGGCAATTACATCACACAAATTTCATATTGGACATGCCTGTGATACAGAACGTATTTCTGTCCAGGCTTACTGCTCATGGGTTGCACAGCAAACATCTGTTCTTTCCTAAATGTATTCATTTTGTTAAAAATGTTTTAGGCTTTCATTTGGAAAACAAGAGTGTTTCCAAAGTTGCAAGGAAAGTGCATGAAAAAAATAAAGATCCTTTATAGCAGCAGTTTAAGGTAATCTTGAGAATATTCTTCACATGGAGGAAGAACAGGAATTTTTTCTTTGCAATCCAAGAGTGTATCCATGTCATCAAAAACTGTTTTGCAATATGGGGAAGACCTCTTTGGATCTGTTCCTCCATAAATGGTTTAAATCTCTTTGACTTACAGACATTAATCATCACATACAACATACATGGAAATCCAAAGAACATGGGGGTTTCTGTCTACTTTAAAGCACAGTGACACATTTTATTTATCAAGTCTCTCTTTTCTTTTGTACGATGAATCAGCTTGTTATTGTATTACAGTGGTAATAGTTGAAAAGAAAACAAGAAGGAGGACATTCCAAATTATTGGTGTTCTTTATGCTAAGAAGTGGTCAGTTCTGAACACATCTACAACAAACTTGCATTTCTGCCAAATTCAATGGGATTCTCCAGTTTTCTACTGTCTGAGACTGTGTGTGTGTGGGAAATGTGTGCATTTATCACCAAAGAAGGGTTCAGCACAATCTAGGATTTATGGTTCTGATTCTGCCTATACTTTCTTTGCAGTATTACAAGTCAGCATAGTTATTCCCTATTTTCTTACATGCAAGTAAAATCTAAGTAGGAATCCCTGGGATTTAAACCATGACATTTTTTATTTTAAAACATGTTTATAGGAACAGGAGCACAACTTTAAGAGACTTCAAAGCAAACCAGTGTTTATATGAACAGATAGATCACTGTTCTCTTAGTAGGACTGCCTGGAATTTGTTAAAAATACTCATGTTTCCAAACAGATTTTGAAATGTGTAATACTTAAAAAATAAAAATATGACTATCACTAAAGGTGCTCTTCAACATTAAAGCAACTCCAGTAATGCAGGAAGCAATTATTAATTTACACAACAATTTTAGCTGAAATCATTAGAAAAAGATTAATGCTATTTTCTTTTATATTCATTAGCAGTTTTTTTCTCCTCTACCTTGTTCAGTTATGACTTTTTCCGGTGTTTTTTTGTATAGTTCACACAGTATTTTTCTTCACCATATGGGCTTCATTCAGATTCAACTCAAGGCCAGGACTTCAGTTCAACACTTTTACATCCATCCCAAAGCTTAGTCAGAAGTGAAGATTCCACATTAAAAAATACAAAGGTTTAGCTATAATACAGCATAAACAAATATTTGAACTGCTTGCTGTACTACCACTCAGTGAGTCATTGCTTTCCAAATGCCACTGGTACGACTGTCATAAAACAAACCACATGTTCTTGTGGGGTAGGTAGAAAAATATTTTCTTAGCCGTTTTACAGCTAAGTGGTAAACTTGAGCACAGAGATGTTGGTTTTGGGGAGCCCTGAGTCACTAGATGTGTCTCTAGGTGCTGAGGATTTGGGATTTCAGATGTTCAGAGAAGCTTTACCAACTGAAGAGGGAGGTTTGCTGGCTCTGCACAGGTGACATGGCAAAGAGGAGATGAGGGACAAGAGGGGGCTACAAGGGGACACTGGTCAGTCCAAGTGGCCATTGTATTAAAGGGCTCAAAGGGGATTTTGCCACTAAGGTGGGCTTATCAATAGTTTTGCAGATATTTTCAAATTGATTGAAATGACAGCTTGGTAAAAATGAGGCTCAGGGTTGGAAAAAAAGACAAACGGACAATGAGATGTAGTTAGGCCAAGATCTAGGATATGAAACAGTGGTTTTTGTGTAAAGAATCTCCAGTGGCAGTATGTGTTTTACAGTTCTTGTNCAGTGGTTTTTGTGTAAAGAATCTCCAGTGTTTTACAGTTCTTGCACACAGGGAGACATAACTATTTTTTTAAATGGTTCTCATGGCTTAGAAATTTTCCAATTTAATACTTCCACTAAAACCACCCTTTCTGTTCCCCCAGCAAAGATGTGAGGTGGCATAGAACATCAGGGCACTGGCCATGCCCCTCCTGACTACCACAAAAAATTAACCCTGTCCTGGCTAGAACCAGGGCAACAGTTATACACACCTGACAGAGAAACAAATCCAAAATAATCACCAGCTGATGGGTCTGAACGTGAAGGAGGACAGCAATCTCTCCCATCACTGACACAGAATGGAAGAGAAAATGCAGAAGCTTGTCCATGTTATATGAGTGACTGGACAGGGATAAGGTGATATGAGGATAAATCATATATCCACTTGATACTTTCCATCCAGACTAGAATAGGGGGCAACTGGTTTGGAACATCCTTATAGCAAAAGTAGTAACAGTCAAATTTGTGAATAATACCATGCAGGGATAGGTTATAAAGGGAAGGGGCTAAAAATAGGTCACTTTGTACAATACAAAAGGCTGAGGGGTGATCCTTTGAGTGAAAAGCTGAAGTAGCAGTTTGTAAAGTATTGGGATAGATAATAAGAGAAGGAAACTCATGAAACACAAAGGTTTCTTTCAGAATTCAGCAGAATTCTTCATTTTGTTGGTTACACAAATGAAGTTAATGTGGTGGCAGAATACAGGAAAGAGCCAAAAAGAAAGGTAGAGCAGAAAAAGGAATAAAGAAACATGCTTTAGGCAACTATAATGGCATGACAGGAGCACAGAATATTACAACTAAGTATCCAGGATACCAGAGCAACATCACAGAAAAAATGGCACAGAAAATTTCAAAAATTATCTGTGAAGGAATAATTGTCAAAAAAGAAGAAGAATGCATCATTATCCCCTCAGAAATAGCATTCAGATGAGTAGGGTCAGTAGGCCAAGTTTTGGCCTCAATTATTGCATTGGTTTTCACTGCAGATTTAATTTGTGCTTGAGATTTGAATGCTGCCCAGTGTAAAACCAACTTTCTACTGGTGCTTGGAAGGGACACACTATCTTATGGACAGCAGTAAAGGCAGATATGAGAGCTGTCAATGTTCATCAGACAGATGCATCTTAAATAATCTGAGAGTGCAGCTAATAAGAAAACTGCATTTAATTTATGGGAACAGTACTCTAAACAAGGAGATGCAGGGTGTGAAAGCATACCCACTGATCTAACAGAAGTGTGCTTTGGAGCAATCAGCTGGGCTCTGAGGAGCTCACCTTGTTTCCTTCCAGGGTGGGAGAAAGGCACTGACCTATCTGGGCTTGTCCCAGTGTCTGCAGTGAGTGACCACACCACACCTCTGGCCACACAGTGCCCTGAAACTCCTCTGGCAATGCAGTCCTGGGCGCTGCTATCACAGCCACCGGTGCTGCTGCTGAGCAGACAAGGACTCCTGCTCTCCTCAGGCCCCACGTCTCTTGAAAGCTGCCTTTGGCAACAGATGGGCACCACTCCTTGATCCTCTGTCAGCCTTGGTAATTCACTCCAGCCAAGGATTTGTTAACTGAGTCCTGAGTTCTTTCAGGTCACCATGACTCCTGATGATAAGGTTTCTATAAAAGCAGGTGTAGGAATGGTAGGAGCTGCTTGCCTAATATCTGTTCCCAACAAGCCTTTGCTGTGGAGAAGCAAACTGAGTTACCATTCAGGCAACACAGTCAAACTTCCACACCTACCATGGCTGGCTCAGTGATAGAGGCAAAGAAAGGCTCTTTGGCAAGGTTTTATTCCAGCAAGTCACTGAAGGGCACACCTGGCCAGGAAAAGAGCCCCAGCACGGGGTGTGGGCTGCTTATAAAGGGGAAGGGGTAGGGATGGGGCTAAGAGCTGAGCTGGGGGAATTGGTCTCCAGGGAGGGGGCAGGGAGAAGGGAAACTGGGGAAAATTGCCACACAGAAGTCCATGGGGAAGTCTGTTTATCTCCCCAGGAGGGATAACTCTACTGTGAGTCGTTACTGCTGTTTCCAGGGCTGGGGGCCTGGGAGTTGACTCAGAGGGGACAGTTCATGGGATACTACAGGCTTCAGGCAAGTGTTGGCACTGCTTCCAGCCAGCCAGAACTTCCAGTCATAGGGGCTGCTCTAGACTGGAATCCATGACTCCTTTCAGGGGAGTCCTAAGGAACAACACTTGGGTTTCTCTGGTGGCAAGGTACAGACCTTGCCTTCCTGCTCCAAATGCCTGCCAGATCACTCCAAGGATGCATGTGCACATCTCCATGCTGCAGCTACTTTTTGTTTCTGTTCAGAGATGGTGCAGACCTATCGAGCATCAGGGTGAGACTGGAACCCTGATGGAGCTCAGGAACCATTTAGAAATGTCTGTGCTCAAAGCAGTATTGAATATGTAAGTAGTGAATGCATTACTGAGGAAATTTTCCATGTATTTGTTAGTCAGATTCCTAACTTGGCGGTTGTGTGAGTACCTCAGCTGCTCCTGGATGCATTTGCAGCAGTGATGTGGCAAAGGGCTTTGTTCCATGTCTTTCCGTAGAATAGGGCAATTACAGAATTATATTTTTATAAATGTAGGTTTTTCTGAGATTTATTCCCTACATTTGTCTCACTGGGACTGGGCATGTTCTTTCCATGGCATTATGCCAGTCACAAACTGGAGCTGGGGAAGGCTGCAGCTGTCTGCTTGTTATTAATTGAGGGTTAGAGCAGAGACCAATGCACACTGGTGCTCCAACACCCAAACTGTTTTCCAGATACTTCATGAATGGAAGCTTCAATTCCTGCTTTAGTATAACAAACCTCTGAGTCACACTTAATATTGAGATCCCATTTGCAAATGGTTTAAAAGCTTACAAAAAGGGCTTTTAACTTCTAGGACTCTTATGAATTGGATAGCTAATTAATCTGGTTCTAATGAGTCAATAATAATTTTCTGCTGCCCTCGCTTTCATGCCTAGCACAAACCATACATGTGGTCGAATACTGGGACAGATGATCAGAGAGGCTGAGGAATATCCACCCTTTGAGATATTCAGGACTTGACTGAGCCAAGACCCTGAGTAACCTAATTAAGTCAGTGCTGCCTTAAGCAAGGAGCTGGAGCAGATGATCTCCAAAAGTCCCATCCAATCTGCATTATTCTATGATTCTCTAATACATTTTGCCTAAAATATTTACAAAAAAATTTACTAATTCTTTATTAATTCTTTTCCACTCAGAAAAGCATCTCCATTTAGAAAACTGAGTTCTGTGCAATCTGTGGAACTGTGTGTATGTCAATTGATTCAATTAACCTGAATTTAGAGCCACCAGGCAGCTGGAAGGGAGCTTCCCACAAGCACCTTTGAGCTTCCTGCTTTCTTTGACCTGGTTACCATCAGGGTTTGTTGGCCTTCAGCCATACAGCAAGTCATCCATTCTTTGAGATGTACAAAGGAAAGATGGGCTGGAAGACCAAGGTCAGCTGCTCACAAGGTTAAAAAGATTTTCTTAGTCATTAAATAGATATTTTTGAATACTGACATACATTGTGAAGTCATCTGTCAGTGTCTCCAGTGTTTGAATGAACATTCAGTATTCACGGTATAAACAGAACAAGGAATGTGCTAAACTGGGCTGTGAACATACAACATGCTCCATGGCAACAGCTGGATATTTGCTCTTCATTCAATATGATGGAATTAAAGACAAGGGTAAGAGGGAAAAGTTGCCAAACATTTACCACAAAGCTAAGAGGCAATATGCTAACCAAAACATATTTGTGTTTCCTGTACCTGTCCTGGAGGTTTGTGCTGAGGTAGTAATAGCGTTCTGCAGGATAGGATGCTTAGATAGGGCTTCAAAGTCAGAATTTGTGTTTCTACTCCTTGTCACCATCTCAGCTGTCCTCTCTGCTTTTATGTGCCTCATCCAAAAAGAACACCCACTCTGTGAAGTAATTTCAGACCCGGTGTTGAAAATGGGAAAGGTGCATTGAAATTATTTGTACATAGAGCAATGTACAAAACGAAAATTTTGGTGAAGCAGATCTGTTTTGAAGTGTAGTAGAAAATAAAAAATGGGAAAAAAAATCCCCAAATTAACTTGTGCTGTATATGTACATTTTGTACTGGTGCTTGCTGGGTGCATCTAACAGTCTGGGAGCAGAATATGCAGTATAATGGCCAGACCAGGCCAAAATGTTCCTGGCATACTGGGGAGGGCTAAGAAACTCACAATGAGATGAATATGTGGGAAAAAGACTACAGCTGGATTATATGGCTCTGGAATAACATCTGCAATTTCTGATCACACTTCAACTGTTGTTTCTCTCCTAAGAGCAGTTGTGTACAAAGCCAGACATAGAAAGAATATCACCGAAATAAACAACAACACTCACGATGGAGAGGTGCTATATTCTTAGTACCTCAGCAGAAATACTGATGAATACTGGGAAAAGTTTTGCTTTTATAATGTTTATAATGTATTTTATGTGCTTATATGCTGTAGTCCAATGAAGGAAGATAAACCTCACCCTTCTGGAACATTTTTAGGGCTAACAACAACTAATGGAAGTATATAGAAAAACTAATCTTGCCTTCTAGATAATGAGAAAGTATTTCTTGTTTTGAAGATTTCAAGATGATGTGCACATGTTTAATTTTTTTAATTTTAATTCCAAGGAAACAAGAAACTTTTGCGGTCATGCAAGAAGGATTTAAACAAACCAAGTTTGTTTTTAGATAATCAGAGGATTTCCCTAAACAGTATATATTTCCCCAATTACCACTCTGAAATGTTATTTTCATAGTTACAAAGCACCATGTAAACCTATCCTACTACATGGATACTAATGATCATTGCTGTTATTTAGCAGCATTACAGGTGGAGCTTAGAGGAGCAAGCCCTATCCTGTAATACATAATGTGCCATAACGTTTGACTTGTTCTTGAAATGAAATGCTCAGAACATGTTAATCACAAAATCTAGTACAGAGTGTCTGTCAGAAGAGTGCTAATGATTGCCTAGTGTGCCCCAAAGACAGAGATGTTAGTTTTACTGTGCAAAAATTTGGTGTTATTCTGGAAAAGACCTTGCCCTTGGCTGCTGATTGTCACATGGACTGTGCAGTACAGGCCAAAGGCAGGACAGGAAGCACTGTATGCTCCAGGATCTTTACAGTTCTTGCCTTGCTGATTCCATTAATGCAACAATCATAAATACTTAGTGCAGGTTTTAAAAGGCAAGTTTGCACCTGTGAATTACTTCCAGAGGGAATCGCAGATATTTTATGACACTTGTAAGGATAAATACTGGTTAGATGACACTGGGGAAAAATGGAAGGAATAGTCTCCAGTTTCTTTCTTAATAGCTGGAAGGAGTTTTCTGAAGGTGACAGTAAGAGAAAAAAATGTGTCTGAATCACCTGTACATCCCTACATTTTGCTGGAAATGTTCTTCACTCAGATGAGCATTGTGAGGTATTTAATAAATTCCTCTGATATCAAATAATTTTTATTCAAGATAATATGAATGTCTGAAATCTTTCTACATTCAGTTGTTTCGTGATGCACTTTTCCATTTTTTTAAACCCTTCATAATACCATATGTATCAAAATGGACAGTCCTGTCCAAGTTAATCAATAAGCCACTTCAATTTTTCGTAAGAATCAGAAGTGCAATTTATCTTCAATAAAAAAAATCTATTTGGCCTCAAAATTTTTAAAAAGTCTCAGTCTTTTAAAAAATAGGATTAAAAAATTAGATATTTAAGGAACAAAGATATTTTTCAGGCTCACTTTACCTCAGAATCTGCATTTTATGATTTTAGTTTGTCCTGGTTTCAAGACAAATTTCAGGAGAAAACACCCTGAATGAGCATTTCCTCTAAGGAGAAAAGTGCTTCAGTAACTCCCTTTTCTTCTGTCAATGAGAGAAATGGATACCAGAGGGTGAAAAAAACCCCCCAATTAAATAAAAGCTAGATATTGAGATTGTAGAACCTTTCCCCCCTGGACACCCAGACCCAGCCTCTCTCGGCTGCAGGTGCTTTCCCTTGGGTGCAGTTCTGGGCAGGGTCTGCAGGGACACTGCTGGCTCCTGGCTGGGCAGGGTGTGTGCAGTGATTTCCCCTGTGCCTGCAGGGACACTGCTGGCTCCTGGCTGGGCAGGGTGGGTGCAGTGATTTCCCCTGTGCCTGCAGGGGCACTGCTGGCTCCTGGCTGGGCAGGGTGGGTGCAGTGATTTCCCCTGTGCCTGCAGGGGCACTGCTGGCTCCTGGCTGGGCAGGGTGGGTGCAGTGATTTCCCCTGTGCCTGCAGGGGCCTGCAGGGCCAAGCCCGGCCACCCCCTCACACAGTAATGGCAGGGCTGCCTTTCTGACCCAGCCAGGGCCGCTGATCCTGGTGCCCTCCCTAGAGAGCGAAAGGAGCTGTAGCTGCAAACCTCAGAAGCCGCAATGGCAGGGCAGGCTCAGCTGGGGCAGCAGGCAAGAGGCAGCAGAAGCTCTGCAGATGTAGCTGGACTGTGGAACCTCCCAAACAGCTCCAGAGCAGCACAAACTGCAGCAGATGCAGAGGCATGGTGGGGCTGAGCAGCAGCAGCCTGGCTCCCACACATAGCAGAGAGATTTCCCACTGCTGCTGGCTGGTCCCTGAGTCCCAGCTGTGCAGAGGGTGGGGGCAGCACCTGGAAACTTTTGGAAAAGAGGATGTGCCCAGGCCTGGTGGGCATGGACTGGCTCTGGGCTTCCCAAGAGCAGCAGAAGCAGAGCAGCAGAAGAAGCCAAGCCAGCAAGCTCAATCACAGTGTGGAAGCAAATAAAAAACCCAAAAAGAAGCAGGCAAAACATACAGAAACAGCGGGATCCCTGGTCAGAGATAGTGGCTATATTGAACAGAATATTGTCTATATTGAACAGAACTTGCTGAAAGGAAGGGCTGCCTCTCACTCTGCCCCAACTCCCTCTGGAAACCCCAGCTTGTCTCCCAGACTTTGTGATAATAGAGGATGAGGGCTGGGGTGGGATCAGCCACCACTCTGGGCACAAACAAAACAGATCAAAACCCCCAAAAGTGATATGGGATCATAAACCATTCCCAAGACATGGTTCTTTCCCTTTTCCAGTGCCCATGTAGTCCCAGACTCATAAGTCAGCAACATTAAATCTAATTATGTAAGTAATTATGGGCATTGTTCAATGAAGGGCATCCAGTGATAATCTAAATATACTGTGTATACACTGAGAAAAATGAATAATTCTAAAGAATTAGAGTCTGAAATCACTTGTTATTTGAAACAGTGTAAAGTGCTGGAAGTTTCTGCTCCATTACAGTGATCTGCACTTTACAATTTATTCACACACTAGAACTCATTCTCCAACAGTTGGTCACCATGCCTTTCTTCAAACTATAGATTTTTAACCACTGCTTAACATAAAAAGCTAATAATATCCTGTTCATCAAATGTTCTAAAAATAATGGTAAGACAGACTCTGCATATTTGAACTTGAGGTTTTTAGCATTTTAGGTGTTTAGTGTATAGTATAATCTAAAATGAAAACCACAAAACTATTAAAATATATTAGTGACCTTCTGCAGTAAATGACATATGATATCACAAAATTTTTTTCAATGTCACCAAAGTTTTCCTTTTTTGACAAATGCTTACTCTGTGGCTATAAACCTTTGGGGATATAGTGTTTTGCTAACACTAAAAACCAAAGAAACACAGATTAAAACTCAAATACAGATCTAAAGCAAGTTTTGCATACCAGGGCACCAAAGAAGCCCCTGAGCCACTCACTCTGTTAAGAGGAACTCATGTTCCTTTTCAGTATGAGGGCCCAGATTTGCTTGTTTGTGCATCAGGACATTACTTACAGGCTCAGAGTTAGAGATCTGAATGCCAAAAGGGACAATTATACCCACTGGACTCATCCTGGCTTGCACAGGAATGTTCTTCATCCATGTTCTGCATGAAGTCCCAAATTCTGATTTATTTATTTACGTTATTACAAAGTCATCATGTCTTAATTTGAAGTGATTCACAGAAAGTACACCATTGCTGGTAGTGAATCAAAGTCCCATACATAGAATACTATAATCTTAACGTTAAAAAGTGCATCTCAACTCTAATTTTGAAGGGTAAACTTCCAGCCACTGACACTTTTTATATCTTTTAGTTAATTTAATTTTCCAAACATTAAATCCTGCAAAGTGGTTTGCAACATACTGAACAGATGGTCTCTGTGTTTCTTTACATTTTGTAAAATTTGGGAGCTAATGTGATGGCTCTGTCTAAATTTTGTAGCTAATTTAGAGTCATATTCTGAAACTTTATCCTAAATGTTAGGGTTCATCACTTGTGTTTAAAGTTCAAACTAATATTATTTTGTATATTATTGGGATTGAGCACTTTTATGAAGTGTGGGACTATAGTAACTGCATTCACCAAATCAAAACAAGTAACTTCTTAGTTTTATGGCTTAGAAAAACAATGGACCTCCTCTTAAAATGGCACAATTTTGACTAACAAAAATGGAAAAATTAAATGCAAGGAAGATATGCTCTGTTCTGTGCCCCAGTTTTATTTCTGGAATGCAAAAAGTTTATTACTTATTGTCTTAAATTTGTACCCATGTGCTCAGTCACATGGCCAAAGAGATTTTCACTGTGCTATACTGGATTACTGCAAACAACTATTTGATTACCCACATCTGTCTACAAACTGCTTTACATCTGCATAGATCTGTACCCTGCTGGAAACAGGACAACACAACCTTGTTCCTTTGCAAAAAGTTCAAGTACTAAATATGTATTTGAATTCATTTAGAGTCATAATACTAGGTAAGTGCAAAAACTTAAAAAGAAGTTGTCTAAGAAAGATACAAATCTATAAAAAATGAACAATTTACCTTAAAATTTTTTTTCAGTGTTTGGGTTTTTAAAAACTCTATGTCATTAATTCAAAAATGCCAATTAAACAAATTGAAACAGAACATTCTTAAGAGTGTTCTGAAAGCAGACACATGAAACATTAATAAAGTGTAAGGAGTTAAATTAGAGGTAGTGTCTCATATATTTTTTTACCACAGCAAAGTAGATTCACATTTTTTTATCCAAAGATTAAGCGTCTTTTAGATTTATGTGCCCAAAAATAAGAAAGGGGTTGGTTTTGCTGACCTGACAGGCCATTCACTAGGCACAAGTGATTCACCATCAGCTGCATTTGGGAAATGAAGACATAACAGCACTTTCTTCTCAATCTCAAACTGAGTAAATAGTTTGCTGAGCCTGTTGGGGTATGTAAAAGAGCTGCTGTCACTTTAGAGCAGACAGTGAACCAAAAACTACATGATTTCCTCAAATGAAATTCATGACTAGTGAATCAATTTTCACTGAAATAAGCCAGTTCTGCACCATCAGGGAACTCCACGGGGTAAATTCAGTGAGTGTTTGCATTAGTGGCACATAAGCTCCCTGGTCCAGGGCAGCCGAGTGTGAGGGAGGCAGAGGGAGCACGTCAGTGACACTTTCCTGTCCTTGCAGCACTTTTGTAGCCTACATGACGCTCACAAATACACCCTGAGTTTAGTTATAAGGCCAAGTTCTCTGTGGAGTCAGCTGTGGACAGCCTGTGTTATCCTCCAGGCTTTCCTGTGCACGAGGCAGTAGAGAAAGGCAGTGGGATGGCAGAGAGCTGGAGATGGGCAGGGGCACAGCAGGGCTGCCAGGGGACTTCCCAAAAACAAGGCTAGCTACATCCAGGGAAATGCCACTGGCAGCACAAAGGGAAGGGATGGAAGAGCAATGGGGCATGGCTGAGTGGACAGGAAGTTCCTAACAGAGCCTTCAGAGTAGAACAAGTGGTTTAGGAATGATTTTGAAATGGCTGTGTGTATGCCCAAATTGTACATCCCTTGCTGGTGAAGTGACTTCCTTATCCATCTGACACATGGGAGATTTACTGCTTGTCTGAGTTACACTCACACAGAAATGAGCAGCACAGGTCCACCATAAGGAAAGATGCATCAATCCTCTTGTGTTCTAGGATGTCATCCTTTTCCTGGATGAGAGATACAACCTTTTGGTCCAGGAACATTCTGGAAAATTGTAAATATTTTCACTTAAGGGCCAAATCCTCAGGCATCTTTTGGTTTTAGATACCTGAAAACATTTTCAATGGCATGTTGGACATTTCCCTAATCATCTGAATCAAAAGCTGCAGATTTTGTATTAGTAGAAGTCACAACCTTAACACCACTGGCAGATTCTGGTAAGTTATTCAAACAGTGCTATACTTATAGCTGTGCACAATCAAAGCTCTCCAGCACTGCTACAACCAAGGTCAACTTAGTTGGTTGAAGTTCTGTTTTTTAAATAGCTTTTATAAAAATATTCAGCCCTAGGGCTTTTAATTTTCTTGGTATAGCTACCATATTTCTCAGCATTTGATATTAAATCACACTGAAATAATTTTATAAAGTAATTTTTTAGTTCGACTGTTCCAAAGTGGACTGTCCAAGTATAGATAACTTACAATATACATCCATTAATAAAATTGTAACATAGCCAGAAATCAGTTGTGATAGTATTTAAAAAAAATTATAGCGTTTCATTACCCTGCTTTGCCAAAAGTGAGATAAATGCTGCAACAATGAATTTTTCCCTTTGAAGGTCAGTGTCCATACTGTACATGGAATGAATCCTTGCCATTCATGCTTTACAAGAACAATATCAACATTCATGAACATTTCAGCTTTAAGCATGTGATGAGTTTAACAGAATTCCAACTCTGTATCTTCTGTGGGTACTTCTTCCACAAAGCAAATAATTTTTGTTTCTACATGAGTGTGGATCTCCTGGACTTCAGTGAGTGTCTGTGACCAGGGTGAGCTGTGGCAGTGGAAGCCCTTGGCAGTACAATGTCTGATCAACTTGATGCTGAGAACAGCTGCTAGAGTGGGTGAGCCACTTCCACTGGGGTTGCTGATGCTGCTGAAATTGGTGCAGCACAGAACTGGTGCAGTTTTTCAAAGCTCTGCAGTGTGCAAGCCTCAAAGGTCAGACTGAAAACTCTGCTTTGCAGGACTGAGAACTCCAAAGAAACTTTCAGTCCTATATAGGATTTATTAAGCTCATTAAAATAACACCCAGTCCTAAATGAGCCACAGCTTTACTTACTCTCTGTTGTGGCTCTTGAAACTCAGAGTGTGATTCCCTCACACAATAGCAGTGAGAAGCCACAGATCAAAAGCAGCTGCCACCATGTTTGCAGAGGGGAACATGCACTGAGCAGGCGGCAGTTTCTGTACCAGGACTGCAGCTACTGGTTTACCCCGTTCAGAGATATCTCTCTGAGTCACAGGTTCAAGTAACCTTCTCAGAAATGAAGCTACAAACTAGTCATTTCAAAAGAAAAAAACAAAACCTCAAAACTGACTGTAAACCAGCCTTGGTTCATCCTCTGCCTCCCTCGGCTAGGCTGTATCTGTCTGTGCCAAGCCATATTGCACTGCCGTATAATCAAAGGGGGAATGAAAAGGTAGGTCTTGCTATCAGTTCTTGTGTGAGATCTAAGGCTTATCACACAGCTCCTCTGCTAACCCTGAGGCTTACTTCTCAAGTACTTCCCAAATCTTGAATAAGTGATATATCAACTACTAAATATCTGTAGGCAATCCCCAGATATCCCCTCAATGCCTGTGAAAGTGTATGTATTTAAATGCACATCCAAAACATACCTTAGTGATTTCTCAGTTCTTAACAACATCCTTGGTGTCTAACCCAGCAGTTGGAAAGATCAACTGCCACTACATTGCAACTTTTAAGATGCTTGTTATCTTGGAATGGCTGCCTTTTGGTGGTAACAGGAGAAACAGCAGCTGGACATGACATAAGAAAGATTTAGGTAAAGTTCTGCTAAAGCTGTTCTGAGCTCCACAAAATCCTAGAATTAATAAGGGAATCTGGACATCTTAGAAAAGTGCTACATTAAAGCAGAATTTATTTCAGTTAAGTAAATGAATTCTGCTGTGTGACTTGGGGATAAAAAGACCATTGAAAAATATTGTCCTTGGTTTGTCAACTGTCAAACAGTTGGACACATATCTTCAAATGCACTGTAGAAAATCAAGGGTTGTGTAACCTAAGATATACCAGCAATGCAGACTGCATATCCAAAATAAAAACTATATGTAAACTATATCCCCTATTGATCAATAAGCAAGACCTCTTTTTCCCTGTAAATTAAAAAGGCTACAAGAGTAGCAGTGAATAGCAGGGGAGGAAATTGCATCATTCATGACACAAATAGAAGGTTCAGCTCATGTTAAAAGGAGACCTGCCTTTCTTCTAAACAGAGCAGATTGTCAGAGGTGTTTGACATGAGTGGATGCAGCACAAAAACTAACAGCAGCACAGTTGCAGAACAATTCCAGTCACAGCCCACAGCAGCTTGTCAGTAAGTGGTCGCCCTGTGCCACTGCAATACCCGATACTGCTGCCGAGAGGCACTCACTGGAAATACTGAAAGTGATGTCATGTCAGAAAGGCAAAGCACAGCACGGCCAAACGGTGCAGGAAAAAGATCTATCATCCTTTGTGGCACCTGTGATAAAGCTGGGGAGATGCTATTCAGCTGGGAGAAAGAACAGTCTTCCATCAATTCTGGCAATTTCTTAATGCTTCCTGAGGCAGCAAGAGGTGCCTCATAGGAGATTATGAACTACAACTGGTAGTCCACGTGTTGAGCCATGCTTCTCTTCAATGAAAGCACACTCTTAGTGTAACAAAAGATTGATGAGAATAATGCAAGGCTTGGGATGTGTACAATGAAAAAAAAAGGGTGTCTTCTTTGGAGCTTGTAATTTTTATTATCTTGATCCATTTGATAAATGCCATACAACAGACTGCTCACATAGGCCTTAGTCAGCAGGGAGAGATGACAAGGCCACCTTGGCACTCCTGCTTTAACTCATCACCTGATTCAAGTGCACAGGAAAGGCAATGGGAGTCATTTGGTGCTGGTGAAAAGCCTCCTTCCAATGGCCTTCAAATGCTGAGTGAGGACAGGGGAGGAGCACAGCCCCCTGATCCTCCTGTGTTCCACCAGGCCACACAGGCAGCCTGCTCACTGTGTATTCTGGTGGCTTATTTTACACTTCAGCTTCCCTAGAAGCACTATCACATCACTACAGAATGCTGCAGAAGGTCCTAAACAAGCAAAAAGTAGAGGAAGGAGCTGATCCAAATCACATGGGCTCTGAAGGTGTTGCTCAGCACATTGATAGTCAAATATTTTCCTCTGAGACACCCCCATTTCCCACAGTTAATTGATGATTATCCTTCTTGAAACAAATAAAATGCAGCATTGGGAAGGCCATAAAAGCTGGCCAAGGGCCTCACCCTTTTTCTCTTCTTAAGAAACCTAAGGGTTTCTGTGTGTGTAGGGTGAAAGAGAAGCTATTTCTTTGGCATATGTAAAACAGATTATCAAGCACAACTTTATCTGCTGTTTCTGTTACACCTTCTGGGTATCATCAGTGCATAGATGATTAGGGCTTCCACTGCACACAAGACATTAACAGACCATAAAGGTAGGTTAGAGGAACATTCGGTCTTATTAAATTTTGCTACCTGAGCTGCCTGCCTATTTAATTGTCTGTCTCACACTGTTTTTATATGCAAAGACAGAAAAAAGTGGTCCTTTTACATTTCCACTGTAAAAAATGACACAAACAAAATACCTGAAAAACCACACACAAAAAAGCACTCCCAGAAAAAATTTCTTTCTCATTGCTTCTTTTCAGTTTCCTGTTACCTTTATCACTGTTTCCACACTATGATGTATTTTGCTGACTGTACAAACACTGCATACCGCCATGTATTAATCTGTAGCAAACAGTAACATAAGGTCTGTAATAGTGACCACATGGATACAACACTCTCAAGTTCTTCATCATCTCTGCCATCTCCTTTTCTGACTGTTGTGGTACATTGGTTCTGAGTTGTCAGCACAGTAGAAAATGATGAACCAGTGCTAATATTTACTGAATGCAATAGTGGAAGTTTTTTCTCAACTTTTCCAGTTTTCAGATTGTACAAAGCTTGAGTTTATGCACCTGCACTCTATTACAGACTCTTGCTTCCAGTTATTACAGACAAATCACAAAGTTCTAATTGCCCCTCCTCAGCCAGTATTTATCATTCCTTCAAAAACTTTCAGGTTATTTCCCCTGGAATCATGTGAAGTCATTTTGGTACATAAACGTAGCTTTCCCTCTAATTCCTAGTACTTAATTTGGGATCCTAAGTTACCCTCCTCCTCCTCCCTGTATAGCTTTTGATATGTGAGTCATATTCCTATTTCATTTGAAGCTTTGCTGCTATGTTGCACCATTGCTGAACCTAAAAGTTTGCTACTTCCTCTGCTTATGTAGAGATAAATGCAGTCACTTCACATCAACGAAGGCCTTTCTGTGCTGTGTCATCCTAAATTCAGGCATTCCCATTTGCACTGCAGTCTGCTATTCCTCCCTTACATTAATCACCAAAACAATTTGTGACCAACATCTTTGCAGTTTCTCCCAGAACCCATTTACAAACCCTGTAAGCATTACTGTGCCTTTTCCTTCCATGTGAACCCTACTTCTCAGCATTTATCCAGCACTTTTCCTGTCAGATTCCCTGTGCTAAAATACCTGAAAATTATCACAAAAGATTTCTGGAAGACAAATTCATTAGATGCATTAATGTAATTTCATATTTTGCAAAATCGTCCCTTCCCCAAAAAATGGAAGATATGAGAGCAAATTTCAGCTGTGTAACATTTAAAGACAAGTCCATTAGCAGAGTCAAACAAATTTTACAAAGTAGTATTTTAAAAAACTATGCAATTTCACACTTTCTTTTAAAATATCTTGTATTACTAAGAATATTAAGATAATAGATAAGCAACGATCTCTCTTTTGTTGGAAGGACTGCCAAGTGATGTCACAAAAAAGTTCATTGTGTATGTGTGAAAGAATTTGACAGGTCAGGTTGGTCAGTTAGAAATTAGACTGTTGATATATCAGTATATTAGTAATCACTATTTCTGGGAAAAAAACCCAAACAACAGAACAGTCACTCCATGGGTTTGTAAAAAGTTTGTTAAAAGTTAGTGGCTTTTTGGTGCATATTCAGATAAGGCATATGGACAATTCTGTACAGTATTAAGGGAGTCTATAAATCCCATCCAAAACCATAAATGTGGGAAAGCTGTGGATAAACCCCTTTAGACACTGAAATGCTTTTCTCATAGGAGAAACGTGTCTTGGTTAATCAGAAACATATTATTATTCCATTAATGTAACTTTCCAGTGATTTCTGACTCCAAATGATTTTTGACTCAATCATTTGCCTCATGACATGCATTTAACGGAATGTTTTCTAGTTTATCTTTTACACTTTAGCCCCAGTTATTAAGCAGACATACAAAACTTCATTTTTATTACATATGTTTGATTCAATGTTACTTTATCACCTCCTCTCTTCTTCTACTGCTTTGCTTGCACCACACACTGCAACTTGTTAGAAGTTTGGAATAGGCTGCCCTGGGCAGAGGTGGAATCACCATCCTTGTAAGTGTTCAAAAGGCATGTGGATATGGCACCTGGGGTCATGATTCAGAGGGGAACACGGTGGTGCTGGGTTAATGGTTGGACTCAATGGTCTTAGAAGACCTTTCCAACCTTAATGATTCTATGATTCTAAATCTAGACTGTGAGGGCTCTAAAGCAGAAACTGAACCCACTATTCTGATTTGTCCTTTGCTTTGCAAAGATATTACTTGAAGAAGGTTAGGAATTAGAATACTGGCATGCAGCTTGTAAGGCAAGTGTGTTTGTGATCTCTGCAGACCGTATCAACACCTTAGTCAATAACAATGTTTGTTTAATGACTCTAGTAAGTACAAAACTAAGAACTGCCATATGAGGTCAGACTAAAGGTCCACTCAGCTCAACGTGTTGTTTATTCAAAGAGAAATTAGTACTCAGTGCTTAGGAAACAGCATCTATAGAGTAAGTGCTGCCCTTGCTCTTCCCTCACAGCTTCTCACGATTTGTAGCGTAAAGATTGGTTATACTGAAAAGTATAAAGGGATCAACCCACCAAGAACCTGTTTTGCCATTCTTTGAAACCATTTACAATTCAGATTTCCACAACATCCCGTGGCAAAGGGAGTTCCAAGATTTAAGTACTGTGAAGTACTTCCATCCTCTCCATCACTTGCCTAGTTATTTCCTTGGCTAGCGTTCATCCCTGACTTAACTAAACATCCCCATCTGTCTTTTCTACACCACTCAATCACTTCTTTACCCAGTCAGAAAGCTGCAATAAGGTGCCATTTCACTGACAGCCACTCCATCCCCTGCAACACCCTGATGGCCCTTCTCTGCACTACTCTGGTTCTGTGTCTCCTGGCAGTACCGCAGAGGTGAAAGCACCATGTTTCCCAGGGACACAGGGATGATCATCTTCTCTTTCATTCTCAATCCCTTTTTAAATGACATGTAAACTTCTGTTTGCCAGGGTCTGGTCCCACGGACTGGACACCCATTAGCAGCTGAAACACATTTTCTGGCTTGGTTTCTCTGGAAGAGAGTGTGGTCACTGCTCTCCAAGACAATGCTGTGATGCAAACAGAGGTGTGGTAACTGGGGATCACAGGGAGATTCACTTGAAAGGCATGCACATGATCCAAATTAAAATACTAACATAGACACACTCAGAAACCTTCCATGATGATTCCAGGATTGCTCCAGAAATCAGCTTCTTCGGGGTTCACTTCTATGCATATATAGTCAGGATTATTTTTCCTTTTATGATTAGCTTGCATTTGTAAACACCGAATTTCAGTTGCTGTGATTCAGCTCTTCACTGTCAATGCTTGCCTCAACAATTATAATAATAATAATAATAATAATCTATAAATTATCAAGAGTAAATGTGATTATTTTCAAGTAATTGATGGCTCTGTTATACAACACAGGTCCCAATACCAGTGTTTGAAAGCTCTGTTCATAGACACCTCTCTGTAAACCAGGTGGTCTAAGAGATGACCAAACCTTCTGGACCACAGCTTGCTTTTGTTACCAACTGCTCCTGAGGGATCTTACAAAAAGGTTTTTTTAAAAACCATTTACACCAGCCAGAGTCATTCTTCTCTAAATATTGACCCTAAGATTTGTGAGATGTCTTATAAAAATGTTAATTCTTGCCCAAACCAAGACATTCATCATGTAAGTCTTCACATGTATCTGCTAATTCTACTTCTTTTGACAGGTGCTCCTGATCTGCATGCAATGGAGCTCAGACTTGGTGCTGTGCAGTCCCTCATATTCCTTCTTAATCCATTCTGGGTGAGCACATATAAGTGATTCATAGAAGATGATTTCACAAAACCCCAATAAAATCTAAATAAATGCAGTGAAGAACCTGAAGGAAGAAAATATCCCCATTGTTTCTGGCTTGCTCCTCTGAAGAAATGAGGTGCTAATTTTGGGGTGTTCTGTGAGACACCTAGGAAAGCCCAAGTAGGGGAACTGCTATTTCCAGACAAAAGTGTCTTTCTGACAGATGTTTTGAATGCTGGGTTTTTTTTAGTGTTCTGTTGTAGTCTCCTGCTCATACTGCTACCCTTCACCAATTTGTAAGAGTCAACCTAATTCCTCTTTTTTGTGAGGCAAAGAGTCATTCTTTTCTACACAGGTCAATCATATAAATTTCTTGTGTAAGTCTTTAGAGACCTAACAGATTTTCAGCAGTATTTTGCATCAAGACTTGTAATGAGATAGTATTGAAATAGTACTGAAATCTACATTTGCTCTATGTAATAGAAGAAAACAGACTGAAGTGTATTTCCTTTTAGTGTTGCAATTTTATCAATGTAAAGTCTTAATAATAAACAAAGAGTGTGACATTGTAGTTCAACAGACAGAAAGGATGAATTTCCTTTTGTCAAAACCAAAATATTTGTATTTGCATGAATGCCCATTACAAACATTTGACTTTAATTATATTGTTCCAATAGTTTGAATGCACGAACAGTTAACTAGTTAATATTTTATTTTTACAGTGTCAGGATGCCAGTGCCATAAAATGTACTGCAAAAACGATCTGAAAAATATATGGATAAGAAGGGACAACAAAAAGGGATTGCACTGATGAAAATGTACAGAGCCAAGAAACTGTACTGATGGTAAAAGTCAAATGAATGGACAAAGAAATGCTATTTACAACATAGCTGGCCACCACAATCACTCCATTGATTTAAAAAAAATACTAATCCCATTTCTTTCAATATTAGAACACATTTAAATTTTGCCATTATTTGAGCTGTCTCTTTCCAAATATTTTAACTTTTGAAAGCAATTACTAAACAATGAGTTTTTTGCTGGACTTTAATATTCAATTAAGAAAAGACCAGTCCAAAATAAAGCGCTGTATTTGTCATTAAGGAAGTATTACAAAAAATGATGCAATTTTAATCTTTAGACAGTTACGGGCACTGAACCTGGACACTGTTCAGTTCAGTGGCTTTGGTGGTAACTTCACTTCAAATGTTTAGGTTTTTAAGAGTGACAAGGGTGTATTTCAGTCCCTCCCAAGCAGGAACACACTTAAGACTTGTACCTTGAACCAAGCTACACTTGAGCCAGATAGAACACCTTATTAAGATTGTAACAAGAAATAAATTTGGGGGTCCCAAAATATGCTCAGCAGTTTACAAAGTAATAAGGAAGTTGGACTTGTGGTAACAGTGACGCTGCAGGTAAACCAGGCAGTCATGGGCTTTGCAATGCTCCATAGGCAGCTCCAAACCGGAATTTCTTAGTAAGACAATGAATATTGCCAGAGTTATCCAGATCTGCTTTTGAACCTCGCTTAGTAACTTTAATTTAGAGAAGTCCCACTATGTGATCATGAGGGACCTCTGGTTAACTGCTTGTTACCATCTTTATACCTCAATTTATACCTCAGATGATTGCCCAGTTTAGGACTGAAGAATACATTCTGCGCTGCAAATCACACTACATTTGGAACAGAGTCCTGAAAGCTTTCTTCCACCAACCAGATTTCTGGATTTCTACCTTCTGAGGTAATACTGCTCGGAGGTTACTTGATTTTGAGGACAGTTCCCTTCTAAACTGATTTTGAGAACAGATCAGTGATAATGTATTGATAAATGCCTGATTCTTCAAAATAATAAAGCTTTTCCACTAAAAAAAAATGAAAAGGTTTTACCTACAGACAAACAAATCTTGTGAGTGCCAGCTCAGTATTCCTGAAATCAAAACTGCATCCACAGTTTGCCAGTATCCAGGAGTAGGTGCTTGACTGTTCTGTATTTCCCAAATCCCACTTCAAGCCCCTATTTTCTGCTTGTGAAGTCAGTCCCATTCCTTCACCACAGAGCAGTTGTATCAATAGAGGCTGATTTGAGAAATAATAACCTTAACTTTAAAATACACCATCTTCTTCCAAGCCACCTCTGTCTTAGAAATACTCGTTTGAAATAATCAGAAAATAGATTTCTGCATTTCAGTTCAATAAGGAGGTTTAAGTATGCATCTCTGCTAAACAGTAACTCCATTGAAAAAGATGCAAGATGGAAAGCACATCACTCAAAAACTTTCATTTCCTTGTAAAGCAAGAATGATTTTCTAAACCCTGCATCTCAAGCCAAACCTTGCATCCAGAAGTTCAACCTTGTTCTCTCCCATCTGCATGTCTCCACATGTCATAGGGATTCAGCAGCCCTAACAGTGCCATTATTATCTTCAAGTTTTGACTTTGCTGGTACCTGAGTGCAGGTATAAATGGGAAATGTTGCAATTATCTGGAAGTATATTATCTTTCTGGGGGATCATCTGAGCTGAAATAAACTGCAGCTGCATAAACAGACTCAGACTGAATTGAAATATGTCCCTGTGATGGACATGCTCCTGGCCATGGGCACTGCATCATTTCAGTGAGAAGATGCTGTTTTTAAAAATGTCACTTCTTCCCTTTAATGCAGTTAACTATTGAGCTTTAAAGACTGGTTTTACTATTGTGATCCAGAAATGCACGCATGTTAAGACCCCTTCAGAGAACTGGCTGTAATCTTTAGATCACTTACCAAAGGCGTTGTAATACAATCTGACACAATGGTAAAATACTACTTTAGATTTCAACTTCATCACCTCTGATGGTCTAATGGTGTTCATTGCATACAACCCCCAAAATATTATAAAAAACCACTGAGATGGGCTTAAAGAGCATCTCTGTGATACTGATAACTGGTTCACATATTCATCAGTAATGAAGGTCTTTAATGCAGCAAACAGGATGCTCTGGGCTAGGAAAAAAAAGTTAGGAGCACTGCTCATATGGAATTTTTTCCCCTTTAAAGTTATCTCATATACTTAAAATACCAGAGTCTGTGAGATAACTGTCTGGGTTAAGATAAAGCAACAAATTGTACATGGAAAATGAAAAATGTTACTTCAAGTTACTGACAACTTTAACGTGAAATCAACAAACTTGGTATTTAAGTGTAAATACATTTCCTTTTCTGTCTGCTTCCAAAATGAGTATTTCCTGTCACTGCATCCAAAATATATTGTGAAACACAAGGCAAACCAGGGCAGCCTTACTGAAGGCTACTCTGAAGACCCTTTTTTCAGTTCTCTATTTCAGATTATTATTTCTAAGGAAACATGCACCATGGGTCTTTAATATTTAAGAGATTACCTCTTAAGAGGAAAAGCAAGGAAAAAAAAAAGGAATATTCCATGACACTTTCATCCACTCATAAAAGCTTGAAATCATAAGCACATGGAAGTCAAGCAAAGACAAACCAGTATTTCATACAGCCCAAGAATTACACCCAAACATACACAACATTCTTTACTGGTAAAGGAAAAAAATGTACTTAAAACCATCTAAACTAACACCTACATTTTACCATATAATGGAATAATTAGCTGTAAAGTGTCTTGGTTCTAACACACAGCTCTAGAACTATCTACCAGTAAACAGAGAACTCCTCATGGATGTTCTTTTGCTTCTAGAATAAATTGGTGCCTGTATCACAGTTCTAACCCAATGTAACAGCAGTATTTCAGATGATTAAAAGCCATTTCTAACTAGAAAAAGGCACCCACCAAACCAAACACTGAGGTTATTTTCTCTGTGATCTTATTTTGCTTCAATATAAAGACAGTAATTGAGCTTATCTTTAAGTTTAAAAGGTTGAAAAGCCTTTGAAAATAATATGACAGTAGAAAATTAATGAACTGACAGGATAAGTATGCACATCTATTTCCAAAACTTCAAAATTTAGAGAAGTTTCTTGGGTGCCACCAAAGTATGATGAGTTCATATAGGCAATATACACACTGCACTTTTTCCATGTGCTTTATCAGAGCTTCTATACTGTGATTGGCTTTAAAAATAATTTTTCAGCCAGTATTAAATTCTCCAAATTGCAGAGTTAATCATTGGTCTGACATGAAGATGTTCAGTAAGAATCCTTGAAGCATTTGGATATTACTAAGGAGTTAAAGGGGAATTAGGGGTGTACTATACCTTTGGAATGTCACCTAAGACCCAAATTGTTTATTTATGCCCAAAACCCCAAATTATTTCAAGGTAAAATCCTGAAACTGTTTAATGGTGGTCTTGCAATCCACATAACATTTTACTTGTTTAAGAGCTTGGACTGCTCTGAGGTCACAAAGCACCTCATGTCACTTGCAAACTGGTGTGGGACATCCCAGCTCTAAGAGCTTCTTTCTAAAAAATCCTCAGGATGCAGCTGCTTTTTGGGAAGGGGAAAAAGCAAAGAGGCAAAACTGAGTGATCTTTTAAATGAAGCCACTACCATCTGCACAATTGCTACCTATTAGACACACAAACTCGTCAGCTTTCTAGACATTTCTTCTGACATCTGTCACGGAGAGCTTCCCAGTGAAGATGCAAAATGCAAATGGATTGATAACTGAAGCCCTGCGCGTACTTTTTGCCACGTGTCCAACATGTAGATGAAGATTTTACACCAGGACCAGTTGAGGTAATTTTCCAAACACCTCACGCAACAAGAATGGGACAGCCACACTTCTCCCACCTACCTGTTCTGGTGGAGAGAATTCTTCCGTACAATGATAAGCAAAAGTATTCAGAATGGAGTAACAAAGAAAGGAAGTGATTCAGAGGCTTTGAACCACAGTTCAAAAATTCACATTCTTCTATGGAAATGCCTGCAAAGAGACTGGGCCTAACGCTGCCTGCAAACTGGGCTGTGATTTTGCTCCCTCACAGAACACACCAGGTGACTACTGGAGCAACCTCACCTGGATGTCACACAGTGACACAGCCCACATCCAACTACCAAACATCATCTTACAACACAAGGATCATAAACCAGCAGAATTTTTAAACCATGAGTCAGAGCAAACCAGCATGGCTACCATTAGCCTAAGTCATACTAGCTTTATTTCTTTCTAGAACTAATCCAAACATCTAAAGAAAACTCAGGTAACACCTGGTGAAGTTCTTCTATGCATCCCAGAAACTAATCCTAAAACTGACCCTAACTTTTTCGAGTCAAAGCTGTTCTTCGCAGAACTCCACTGGCTCCTCAAGAGGCACAATAGTAATACAGCTGACATACAATATCCTTAAAATTACAAAGTTACGTGACAAAAATGGGGGGGGAAAGGTCAATGACACTATTTAGATCATCATGTACTTCTGATAATTTAACACCATGTAGGAGAGTTTAATTGTTGTTCACTTCAGAGGAGGTCCGTGCCACACACAGTAAAATACCATCCTAATAGAGCAATGTCATTCCTTAGCTACGACCTCTCATAAGACTTTGAAAGACAATGACCGAGTGAAAACTATCTATGTGAAACCTGTCAGATCCTGCACTTCTTGCACTTGAGACCCTACTGCTGATCATCAGGATCATCAAATGGAGAGTAAGTCCAACCATGTCCAACCAACCACAGCAGCAGTTCACACCCAAGCACACCCTGATGGCTGAGCAGTACTGATCACCAGCACGCAGCTCCAACTGGAAAGTGATGGTTTCTGCCCTAACCCTTCAACTGTGCACTCCAGAGAATACTCAATACAAAAAGCTATTTCACCAGGAAACGTGGAGCCTGAGGAGGTGCTCCAGACCAAGAAGTGTAGGACACCCAGTCATGTTTGATGTTTTTACCACTTCCACCCTGGTTCCGCTTACTGGAACTGGATGTTTCAAACACCCATGTCCAGTCCTTATTTTTCATTTCAGCTTTCTCCCTTCTTCTTCTCTGGCGTGGCAGGAGTGTCTAGACTCGTTCTCAGTTGGGGCATTAGAACTGGGTACCGGAGGTCAAAATTCGGCTGGGTCTCACCCACTGCCAGCCGGTTCCTTTTTCGCTGCCTGTCCCCGACCCGGCGGCCGTCGCCCGATGCTGCCCCGGCGCTGTCGCCGCCGCCGCGGCCGGGGGGCAGCGCACGCT
>VWYI01010160.1:0-190004 GCA_013399455.1 Anthoscopus minutus | reverse complement strand
TTCAGGTTCGCCAGCTCACTCGGGGACATGGAAACCAGCGGCTTCCCGCCACCTGCCCTTCACGTGGAGGCGGTGGCCGGAATTTTGAAGCGGCTGTGGGATGCGCGCCAACACGAAGTCACGGGCCATCGACACTTTAGAGGCGTTCGTGTCGTTTCTCGGAGGAAAAATGCCACCACATGGCCGCTGGCTTGCCGCGGTGCTTCCCTGAGAGACGGGGAATGTGTGAAGGTGATGCAGAGTGAGCCGGGATGGGCCTTGACTGACCAGCGGCCTTTGCCGGCCGTCACCGCAGAGCTCCTTGGTGCGCGCCGAGCCGCAGCCTGAGGAGCTTCTGCCGCCGGCACCCGCCTAAGTCGGGGCTATTCAAGAGCGATCGGGACCAACCGTGTGCCACGTGCTCTAGGATGACCCTAGAGCAGGGTGCTTGGACCAGATGACGCACCGCGCTCCTTTCCACCCTGACTGATGCTGTGAATTGGTGGTTCTGTGAAGAGGAACGAGCTCATGGTGATGGGAAGCCTCACTTTGCGTCAGTGATGGAGTCCAGAGGAGGCAGGAGCCGGGGTGTGTCAAAGAGCCTTGGGTAGGATGGTGTGGCCACCGAAAAAGTAAGGGCTGCTCCCTGCGGAGGCTGCTGAGCACTGCGCCATGTTCCTGCGGCTTCGGGCTGTGGAGGATGTGCTTCTCCAGCATTGAGAGTGCTCTCAGTATTTTATTTATTGGTAGGAAAGAGCAACATGAAGGTGTTCTCTGACCAGCTGTTCCAACCTTGGCTCGGGAGCCAGCCAGCTCTAGTTGCTACTGGGTTTCAGACTCACTGTTCACACCTCACAGCAGACCTGGGGCAGCCATTCCCTGTAACCTGGGATCAGTGGTGGATGTTGTATGGCTTTGCCATGGTTGTGGCTTTTGTTCATCTTCTTGTGTTTGTCATTTTTCCCCTCTTGGTTTTCCATGCGAATGTGAGAGCTGGCACTGCCCAGAGTGCAAGCTGAAGAGGGTGATTGAACGAGATAATGATTAATAAAAGCCACTGGTATTGAGTGCTGAATTATTTCCAAAATTTCATTTAAGACAAAAAATCCTGGTGTGGTTCAAGTGGTGTGAAGCCAAAGACTCTTCTGGCTGAGAGGATTTGTTTTTAAAATATCAGTATTGAGTATTTTGAACACTGTCACTTTTTATCATGAAAGCAGGAAATCACGCATGCACATCCAGCTCATGCTTGACCCCATCTCTTGACATCTCTTGAACTGTGAATATTACCTCTGGTAATTATGAACTTGCCAGCTAACCAGTTTAGTATTGACTGAGAGTTCAATAAAAAGTATATAATGGTAGTTTGGAGCTCAAAGATGTTTATGGTTTGTGTGGTCTACAGGGGTGTGTGATGATGTTGGACTCCTAAGGACAAGACAGCCTGCTTACATGAAACGTAACTATTTTTTTGTCATGACTGTGGTAAATGGAGGCTTGCCCTCTGCTTTCCAATTTGCCAACAGTATTTGGATTTTTGGGATTTGTTATTTGAAGAGTAAAATGTTGAAAAGATAAAGAAATACTGTAAACTACCCGTGCATAGTAATTCCAATAACGAATGCAGCAAATACTTCTTAATTGCCAAGCAATGCATTACTTAAAAATCACACCCCATGGTTTCTTCTTGATAAATCAATTATTTTGTCTTACTGTGAAGTGACGTTTATTGTTTACAGTAGCAAATCAGCTCAGTGAGCCGAATATAAGAATATATCCATTGATAAGTAGGTGTTTTAATGCATCTCTTCAATATATACTTTATTACAACTACATTTTGCAGCTTTCCACAGCAGTAAACAAAATGGCAGTCAGAACCAGTGAGTCATTTTTTAGATGCATGGTTAAATATCAGTTCTCTGAAACTGTTGGCTTCCTTTATAGTATCAACTCTTTCCAAAGGTGTCTTGAATGAATTAAAAAATGTCCCTTCCCAAGCTGTAGAGGAGTATAAGTCTTTTATTTTGAGACAGGTCTAATAATCAGACTGTTCTTTCTGTGCTGTGCTGTCCCTGTGTTTCCAGACAGATGAAATGAGACCCAACTCACCCTGTGCCATATTGAAGAAGTCTCCATGACCTGGTCTATATTTCATTTATATTGTACAGGGTTTATGGTAACATTGTCAATATTGTTGCTGTAAGATTTACAGCCGAAACAAATAGTAGCTTGGAAGTTCTGAAAGGATGAATACTTTAGTGAATACTTTAAAGAGGGGAAACATCTTTTTCCTGATTACTCACTCCTTGTTTCAGAGTGCACAGTCCCTTGGGATGCGGTGGTTTGTGAGTCAATAGTGAGGAGCGTAAAGAGGACTTTTGTGATTATCAAACCCAGGAAAAGTTGATTATGGTTTTGGTGTACTTCCCCATGAGTTAGCAGAAGACAAAGTTGTAAGTTTTAAAAATTTCAAGTGACCTTCACTTGCCCAGCAGGTCTTTATTGTAACGGGAGAGGGCAGGCGGTGTCCCTCTGAGTCTTATGTAAAAACTAGAAATGCTTACATTTATGATAATTTTTTAGGATTTCTGATAATAGATTTTCTGGGAATACGTCTTTTACAATTTTATTTGCCTTTCAGTGGTAATATCTATGAAATGAAATTGCTGCAAAATCCAGATTGTTGTACAAATTTCCGACTCTAAACTTTATGTTTTTAATAAGTATGTGATTATTCATTACTCTTATTGTTTTGCTGCCTTCTCCTATTTCCCGTCCTAAGAGAATAATGCAGGCAAGGGAGGCTTTGCAAGCATGATACATCACATTTGAACACTTCTTTGGATTTGATGGATGCTGTGGTTTCCACTGCCTTATTTGAAGGAATTATCTCTCAGTCTGAATAAACTTAAAAGCAAAACTATTCTATTCCAGAAAGCAAAAATACTGCTGTCATAGCTAGGCTATTGATTTGTTATTGACTGTTTAGTCAATCAGTCCAGGGCTATAGAAATATGTTGGAATTGTACAGTCACACCATTCCCCCAAAGAGTGCAGATGAGTGTTTGCAAACACCATGTATGAAAAATTGCCATGAGGGGCTGTGTTGGCTCTTGAAGAGGAACAAGAATGATGGGCAAGAATAATTAATAAATGGAGAAATTGAAATAATTCCTGTGCTAGGGTATGAAAATTAAATGAGAGAAGGGGAGAAAACAAGGAATGAGTGAAGAATAAGGAACCAAAGGCAAATGCAAGGAGAAGGCTGTGCAAAGCCTTGGTTGTGTGAAAAAATGGGGGAGGCAAAGGAATATTTTAGCAGCAGAAACTGAAGCAAAAGCAGGGATCAAGGTAACAAGATGTCTATCGCCAGCCTAAGGAGGGAGGGTGGTCAGGACATGGAAAAAGTTAGTGAGTGAAAACGAAAAAAGTGTCTTAGTGGGTTCATAGAGTAGCAGGTGACAGGAAACTGTGAGTAGCTACTGCAGGAAAAGGAGAATTGCACCACTGTCCTGGGTGGGTGATAGGCAGGATCAGGGATTTCCTAGGGCTTGGGACTATGGTGGCCCCATACTCACCTGTTAGCTCTGAGGAAGTGCTGGGTACCTCAGGAAGCTTATCACAAAAATTATCCAAGAGGTGAAACTCTTCAAAAAGGAGCTGCACAACAAGAGGAGGGTGTCCTTGGCATACAGAGAGCATCTAAAAGTTAGAAATTAGATGAACATGAGAAAATGAAGAAAGCAGCATGTTTGTTTTTTTTTAAATAATTGATTTGCATTATTTTGTGACAAGAAGTAGTCTTAGGAAAAGCCCAGTGTACTTTGCCCTGTGCCATGTTGTCTTTGGAAGCAAACAAGTAGTTCTGATCATTTGATTCTGATGCTAAATTAATGTCTTCCTCCCAGCCCTTCTTTGGATCTTATAACATGCAATTACTTATCATCAAGAGGAAGCATTTGAAATAGAAGCTGAAATACCACAGTATAGTGAAACAAATGGTAAATGTGGGAAACAAAGTCATGCTTGTTTGTTGCAGTACATCATATACCTTGGAACAGAACCTTTCTAGGGTTGATGGTACATATTAATGGCTGCTGTTCTGAAAAGAGACTTTATTTCTTTCAACTTTATGAGTCTATTCTGTTCTCCTCAGTATGGCCAATACCATTTTGCCTTAATTGGGGAAGGGGAAAAATGAAACTTTGAGCAAAGATAAAAATTAATATGACTTAGTCTTTCTCTGAACGCCTTGAGTAACTCCCAATATAACACCAAAAATAGAAGCTTTTTACATTCTTCTCCCTCTTGTTTGCAAATGCCTTTTTTACCACTTGACATGTTGTCAGAGATAATAAGAAGGTGCCAAAACATTCCTGTTGGACATTTTGCTGACTTTCCAACTAAGGTGAAAAATAAGACAAAGTGTAGACCATGTATGTAGAAGCCAATCTCATTTGGGAGCTATTGTGTACACAGAACCTTCAAAGTTGCTGGCTCAGCAGTTGAATTTCAATTGATTTAGGAAATCATGATGTACATCTAAGAGGAGCAAATGGCACACATTGTTTTCCTATATTCCTGTGTATCCTGAGCATGAGGAAAGAGTCCAGTATTAGAGATTTTGGATTATGGACTTATTTTTTCTGTGGGTTGAAACTGAAGTGTGAAGTGGAGCTCAAGTGGCTTCTTCTGTTAAGCAGCAAATAACAATTTGTGAACACCTAAGAATATTGTAAGTTTTAGTAGAATATGTGATTTGAAACTTGAAATTAAAGGAGTTTGGGATATGTTTTATTAGTACTATTTGGGCAAGATGTATTTGAACAGTTATAAAGAATCCATAAATAGCAGGACTATAGGAAACAGATTAATCTGGATGATTCTCTCAAGGGAAGACATCTGACATGTTCAGTGTGCTTTGCACATAGAGGGCATGTGATATTCAGAGTGATCACAGTGTATTACAGCACATTAGTAAGCTAATTTTTTAAGCTGATTTTTCTCCCTGAATCTTTGCTCTATAAAAGTTGCACTGAACTAATGATATCCAGCCTACAAATATGCCAGTTTTTATTTAGGTGTATCAATTGTATATGTTAAGCAGTACTGTGTTTTGTGACTTTTAATCATGGACTCAGCTTGTACCTGCGTATTTGCCTCTCACAAACCCTGTCTGCAAAGTAGGCTGCTCACAAGTGTTGCCCAAGAAAAGGAAAATCACTGCATGGTTTTATAATAACTCTGAAACTGTGCAAGGGCACATAACATTTCAGAAAACTAAAAGAATTATTCCTTACTAATGAGAAAAAGTATGGAGTTGGATCCATCCATGAAAAGGATTACATAATGTCACTATTTGTGAGGACGAAGAGCCCAAAGACACAAGGTGCCTTCAAGTCTGTTTTTCTGGGCTTACAAGCAAAATCTCCATGATACACAGAAAGTGTTTAAAAATACTTTTTTAAAGTTATCAGAAAATAGAGAATAGCGGTGGCTGGAGACAATCTCTGTTGCTTGTCTACTCCAACCCTGCAGCTCAGCCCTGAGTCTTCTAGAGTGCATTTGCTCGTGACTGTCTCCAGTTGGGTTTTGAGTACAGTTGCATAGTCAGGGATGAAATCCATGCCCCTTTCTCCATCAGTTAATATCTGTGGTGTTGTTTCTGATGACATTCTTTAAGGAGAGACTTCTTTTTGTGCTTGTAGGATTCTTGGGCCTTTCTGCATTATGTTAGATTTCACTCAGGAAAATGATTATATGTTTTATTTGAGTATTACCAAACAGCCTAAAGTATTACTATAAGCTAGTCAAGGATTAGCTACTCTTTGCCTGGAAAGCTAAAAAAAGTGCTTTTTGATCTTGGCAAAATTGGAGAAACCGAATGTAGTCCAGGGAGAAGCCGCCTTCATTTTGTCTGCTGGCCATTCAGAAATTCTTTCTGTGCCAAGTTAGTTGGAGTTCCTAATGGCACACTTTTTATAAGATATATGAATTCACTGGTGATTTTTTTTAGGAATGTGGAAACTAAATTTTAAAGGAATATTTTCTATTTTAATTTATTTTGCTAAGATATTTTATGTTTTGAAATAATATGTATTTCATGGCACCTTATCATACAATGTGAACTTTAAAAATATGTAAAATGTGTTAATTATTTTTTATTATTGATGCCTTTAAATACAAACTAATGGAAGTCTCCATTTACATACAAGGGCTGTTGGTGGTTTGGTAGTGTCTTTAAGAAGAGAGTTATACCCACTGTGAATGAATATGCAACAGGCTCTGCATTACAGTACATACTTAGCTATGCTAATCATTAGGACTGCTTTTAGGGTAAGGGCTATACACTTGGTCTTATTGGACTTGTATTTGCAGGAAAAGTACCCTTCCAAAGCCTTACACAATTTTTCATAAAGAACTTGGAAAATGGTAATGTCTTGTTCTTAGACATTATTCTAAGTTTTTATATTCTCTTTTTTATTTTTAGGCATTAAATATTCCCAACTTCAGAATTGTCAAGAATTTAATGCTTTTTGGTTGTTGCTAGAGTGATTATTAAAAATTGTAAATCCATTTGTAATATTGATTTTTGAATAACAAACTATTTCACTTTTCTTTAGTGCTTCTACCAGTGCTTCTACAGATGAGACGGCAGCCATCCCACTTGTGGGAGTCATGAACTTGATTGCTGTGTGTTCCCTCTGTTGTTAACCAGTTACACCAGACCAAATCAGCCTGTCTAAATGGAAATGAGAGCTGAGTTTTGTTTATTTGTGAGCTTGTGCAACTTTGTGTATATGATACAGATAATTTTTCATTCAAGACAAGTGCAGGATATTGGTGCTGATATCATCAGATGACAGTCTTGGTTTGTTTTTTGTTATCTTGAACAGCCTCTCCGTTATGCTCTCTTTTGTGCACAAACCAGTCCATTCTCATTCTAATTCTGGGTAATGAAACATATAATTTTCTGTTCTAGTTTTAATAACACAATTTCAGAGCATGTGTCAACTAAGTATCCCCGTGAAAATGGCTACTCAATTCCTTATTAGTGTTTTTGATCCTTTCTGCTCTTTAATGCAGAAATCTTTGGTGTGTGTTCTCCACCCTGTTCATCCCCTGAACTGAATTTGGGTTCTGATGTGGCAGTAAATGCAGAGGTTTCAGGTGAGCACCTGGCTTCACTGTGAACTTTAAACTGATGTGGAGACTGGGACCTCACACCTGATGTCACTGTCCTGTGTAGGGATAGTGTTCAACCCTCCCAACCTTTTTGGTGCAGGGCAGGACAGTGTGTCAGTGCTGAGGGCTGTGCTCTGGGAGCACTCGGGTCATTAAAGTGGCTGAGGTGACCAAGAACCTCAAGAAGAAGGGGCTGAAGGACAAAGGTTTGTTTAGTCCAGAGAAGAGAAGGCTAAGGTGGATCTAATAGTGGTCCTAAGGCGTGGTCATAGGGAGGATTTTCTGAGTGATGCATAGAAAAAGGATGTGGTGCAATGATCACAAGTTGTAAGTGGGGAAAATATGACTGGACAGAAGGAAAAAAAATCATGAGAGAGATTAGGTGTTGGAACAGATGCCGAGAGAGTTTGTGGGTTCTCCATCTTCAGGGGCTTTCACGACTCAACTGGACAAGGCCTTGGACTGCCTTATCTAATTTTAAAATTAGCCCTTTGGAAAAGCAGGTGGACTAGATGACATCCAGAGGTCCTTTTCATGCTCAGCTATTTTGTAATTTTATGAAAAACGAGGGAGAGATCTGAGATTTTTCTCCTTGATCTGTAACTGCAGTCCTAAGGATTTTACTCCTTGAAATTGCAACTGTTAACATCGTGTCAGTACATAGTTAGATGAAATGAAAGTGTTCAAATTACTTTGTGTGGGTGGAGGTAATCTGTGCAGTCTTGAACTGCAAATAGTAATTAAGCAGGGTGGTAGCAGAATGTAGCCTGTGCTGGAGCTCCTGCTCTTTGCCTTGCTGTGTGCTCTTTCTTCACTGCCCTGTGTGCAGGTACCAGAGTGACTTCAGCTGAAGGAGGGCAGGAAGCAAGAGAACTTGTGAGGTGATCATGATCTGCAGGTTATTGTGATGCTGATGCTCTACTCAAATGTGTAGTAAAACGAACAGAAAATGATGAGTAAAACACTCCTGAATTTGTGTGTTTGGCATTGTTAGGACAGTGTTTTCTACATCTCTGTGATGCAGATCACATAATGTGCCTTTATGTTTTGGTTTCAGGCTATTTCAGAGTCTGACCCATGAACTTTTCCAGAATGTTAGCTGTACAGGACACTGCAACCCAGGGACATGGTCCCTGTTGGCTGCTTGATGATTCTGGGTTGTACCTGCCAACATTTGACATTCCGGAAGGGGTAGAGTTGCCTGATGTGCCTGGCCACTCTCTCTGCCTTGGCATTCTGTTGCTGTTTGTTGAGCAGGAGCTGCAGGCTGAACCAGAGTTTCTTGGAGGGCCCAGTGTTGTTACAGGAGGTGTTTCCTTGGTTGCCCAGAGCAGCAGAGACAGTGCTTGAATGGAGAGCCATACTTACAGTCCCACTGGTGCCACCCTCCCATGCCCAGAAACAGCTCCTCTCCTGTCCACAAGTCTCGTTCCCTCACTGCCTGGCTGTGAATTCTGCCTGACCCCACTGTGATGTCTCACCATGGCCCCACGTGTGTTTGTTGTCCTGGCTGCTGTCATGGGCTTCTCAGAGATCATGGACAAGCAGGGCCATGGACTCTGCTTAACTCCTGAGATTGCTTCAGTGGCTCTGCTGTCACATGGTGGTGACAGCAGCAGAGGCAGGAACTGCCTTTGGCTCCTTCTGATGCAGCCACTCGTGCTCAGTAGCTGCCTCCTTGCTGACTCTGTCGGTGCAATCGAAAGAAAAAGCATCTGCAGTGGGAGAAGGCTCATAAAGACTGTAGTCTGCTCCCAACTAGAAAAGGAAAATATATCTATGAAGTATGTTTGGAATCTTGAATTTGAAGTCTAGGTGAACTGTTATTTATGTCACAAAACCAGCCACTTTTTCTATTGCTCTCAGAAGACTAGTGCTGGTGGATATAAACCCAGAATGTCCCTGTCATCCTCAGATGTGGCCTGCATAGCCCCGAGGTTATGTGTATCAGCTGTCTACTCCCAAGAAATCCATGAGTACACTTCAGACTTTATGGCTGTTAACTGTCACCTTTCTTGGGTAGTAAAATTCCTTACAGAGCAAACCTTGCCTCTACTTTCACATGATTAATAGGATAGAAGTAACTCAGTTCTTGAGCAGGCTTTAACAGAACACTGAGAACACGCTACTGATGTTAACTGAGTTGGAAGGTGGCACCCTAAAAAGCAGTATTTCCTCTTGACAGTTAGAAAATTTATATCTGCAGATGTGTAATGAGGAAGAATAATTTCAAAAGCAGAAGATTAATTTCAAATTGAGCTATTTCCCTTCAGATAGAATAATATTTCTTTCTCTCAATGGGATCTCATGAGTGAGGGCAGACATGGAGGAAATTTCATATATGGGCAGAGAATATGTAAAGTTACAGAAAGATACTGTATTTCTTGTAAGAGGACAGAGACTACAGTATCAGGAGCCACTCAATAGTTGCTGTTGGGATCTATAGCAAAACTGAGCAGTAACAGATAAAACTGACTCTGGAGGACTTCTAAATCAAATAAATAATCAGTTATGATATCAACTGCTCCTTTGACCTATGGTTGGTCTCGAAAGCTATGCAAAGCCTGATGGCCTTAAAGACTCTTGTGATACATTCTCACCTCTCTTTTCAGTACTTACAACCCCTTTCCTATTTTTTAAGAGGTTAATCTGCATTGCAGCAGATTTCAGATCTGTCCAAGAAGGGCAGAAAACTACAATATGTTAGAGCAGTGTACCAACCTTATCCTTCAGCTTGGCTGGACTTCGGAATGTTATATTGAAGAAAGTAGTCTCGTGCTTGCTGAAATGTATTGCTGTTGTCCTGCTGTGGCATCTTCAGAATGTATTTTGTAAAGTCAGGCTGGACTGAACCACTGCAGTGACACATTGTGCTGGCTAAAATGACATATAAAGGATTAATTTTCTGGTTTATGTGCCTTTGTGCGTGCCCATGATGGATGCACGAGACTGTCCCAGGTGCACTCTGAATACTGAGTCATTCATAAACGCTGTTGTTGAGTGCTCATCTTTTAGGCTGGCAGATGAGTCTCTTGCTCTCACTGCCCTTCTCCAGCGCTTCTCAGCTGTGGACTTGCACAGAAGGAATGGGGGAACAGTGGTGAGGCTCCTCTCGCTGCCCTGGAGCATCAGATGTATTCACTGTGTGAGAAATAGATGTGGTCCATCTGATCTAGCTGATCCGTCACCCTGAAATTCCTATACAGAGGGAAATTCAGGATGGAATTCATAAGGAAATGTATTGGGTAGCATGGAAAAAAAGCTAACAAAACCCAACAAGGAATGACCATCTCAAACCCTGAGAAACAGAAGAGAGAAACTACAGAGCATTAAAATGCTTTCTGTCAGATCAACACCACTTTGTTAATCCAGTGAGTTTTGCTACAAGCTATGAGAGTTCCACTCTTTCACGGTTTCCAAGCTCTAGGAAATAATGAGCTTTTTCTAATACTCAAGATAATTTTCAATTGTTTTTTTTTCTTTATAAAAATCAACATTGACTCACCAAATGTGATTATATAATCTGTTTCTTTTATTTCTCATTGTTGATGTTATATTTCCCCACTTTTTTTCCCGATACTATGTTTATTGTATCCACTAAAAAGTCCATGAGCAACATAATTGCACCAATCTTTGTATACCATGTTGTTGCAAGACCTATGTCCCATTACTTCTATTGTTTCAGCAGTCACTGTCTGTTTAAAACCTACCCCCATTGGTTAAAAAGCTTTTGAGAGCTTCTAGAAAATTCAGACTGGTTTCAGTGGCTTTTATACAACATTTAAAAACCCTTGATGTTTTCTGGTATTGTCCTTACATCACATACTTCCAGAATCAGCAGTTCCAAAAGAACCTGAGAAATAAAAAACCTAATCTTGCACCAGTGCTGTTTTCTTTTTGTTCCCTGGTGGTTCTGAGCTCCAAAAATGGGGGCATTGCAGGAGGAGTTTTGCTTAATCCATTTGTTGACTGAAATTATTGATGAATGCTCAGTGATTTGGGTTGGGGAAGAGCAGTGTGGCAGCTCTAGGTTAGTCCTGGCCCTTTAGGATGCCCATGGACAGTTCGTTCTTGCTGTGCTCCTGAAGCTCCTCAGGAGAGTGAAGGACCTATTTTAGGACAAAGGACTGAAAAAGACTTGGCTTGTTCATCATTGGAGGGGAAAACCAGAGACAATATGAATACCTGAGGAAATAAATACTAGGCAAGGAAAAGATCTATTGTGCTAAAGGGCAGTATTTGCTTATGGAAAAAAATGGGTCTTAAGTGACTGGAAATCAGAATAAGGTTTGTTTTTTTTTTTCTTTTTCTTTTTTTTTTTTTTTAATGAGGTTCTGGAACAGCCTGAAAATGAAGTTGTTGGTAAAGAAAAAGAACAGCTGCTTTTAAGGTGGAGCTCTATACTTTTATGAAAAGAATTATATAACATGGTGCCTACAGACTGCAGTTGATGACTCAGGAGATCTCTTCCAGTCCTGTGTTCCTAAATTTTCCTCAGCAATTCAAGTATAAGACGGAAATGTCAATTTTAAACAATTTGTAACTGGACTCAGCTTGAGTACAATTCAATGGGATGAAGAAAAGGCACTTTTTTAGCTTGAGGGCATGCTGCCTTCTGAATTTCAAAGGCCTGTGGCAACCATGGTAGCTTGTCAAAATGGTTGTAAGTATCTTTTAAAATACAGGGTTTTAGACATAAATCTTGGACAGGCCAACAACAATAATGTTTAGTGTCTTTTTTTTTAGACTTTCTAGATCCTCCCCCTCTAACCTACAGAAGGAGGAAGAAAAAGCTCCATTTTTATCCTTTGTAGAATGAAGGATTGGCATAATCCTGTTGTGGGAAAATTATTGTGCTGCTGTTGATTAATGGTGGCCTGAGACTGGTCTGTAGCAATCACAGGACCAGTACACAAGCACTGTGGACAAGAAGCTTTAAGAAATGTTCTTCCTCATTAATTTGTTGGTAAAACACTTCATATATTTTCCAGAGAAATTTTGCTGCGTTGAACAGGTCTGGAGCACTGGTTCAGTAACTAAATTCTCCACGCCCATTCTCAGACTTTATTGACACAGATATCTTGTTACTGATTGCAAATGCTGTAGAACTCTAGAGTAGGACCAAATAAACTGGGGGATGATAAGTTGATGTGTATCAAGCCATATTCTTGTTTGCAAGCTTTTCCTTCAGCATTTGGGATTTTCATGTGCATTAGGCTCACTAGAAACTCTTGCTCTGGCCTAGATTAATCTCTAAAAACGGAACACAAATTGCTTTATACTTGTGGATTAAGAGTCAGTTAATGAGGACAGTTGGTATTGCCTCTCCAGTTTGGCTGAGTTTCTTATGACCCAAAAGCCTCTCCAAGATTGCAGCTCTCACCTGCAAAAACCTATCTGGGAAATAACTCATCAGTGCATTTTCTTCGTGGCCTGATTGCATTTCTCATGAATCAGCTAAACCCATGGTGGGACTTTGGCAGCAATTTCTGGGTCTCTAAAGGGAGGTGGGGATTGCAGGAAGTTTGCAGCATTGCTCTGCTAATGCAAGCAAATTTATCAGTGTCAGTGGTTTCTCGACTCTTAGGCTGAGCCTTAAAACCAGTAGTTGCAAGTAGGACATTTTTCAGCAAAACTTTTTATTTTTTTGCTGGAAAGAAGGTGGCTTTTTAATTAAATACCACTTTGGAGATGGAAGAAGAACTTTTGTTAGGACATCTATTTTTTTACTTAAAATCTGAAAACATACAAATGTTCTCAATTCTGCTAATCAAGAACATGTTTTATACAGACTTCTTTCCCAAATTTAATGAAATATTTTTGTCACTGATTAAAACTTTCCATGAAATAAAAAATGTGGCTTCCCAGCTGACTTTGCTCTACACTGTTTGGGTTTCCACAGGTGGAGTTTGTCTATGGGAATTTTGAATCCCTTACATCTGCAATAAATAGGGTAAAAAGCACTTGTAATATTTGCTGAGTGTCTCTCCCTCCTCATCATTAGTCAAGGCTTACAAAGCCACATTTCAGAAAAACCCCAATAGAAATGTAATATTTCTGTTGTTCTGTAGTTTAGCACTGACATTTCCTACTGTGAAAAGGTTATCTTTTTTTTGCTGGTATATTTCTATGTGAAGAATATTCCAATTTTAAGCTAGAATGCACTGAAAAAACTCCAGCTTTTCTTTTAACATCCATTACTAAGCATTCAAATTCTCTAAAGCGCAGGAGGATCCTTTATGCTGGTAATGACTGACTGACCTTTGTATTAACACCACTTCGAAGGCAGTTTAGTGGCTTACCTCTTCAGCAAAATTAATAAATTCAGGGGTTCCATTAATGACCATTTTGACTCATAGTTCTCCTGTAAAACATAATTATATGTTAATCATAATGTTGCTCATACTCCTCTACATTCTGCCTTTTCATTCTAAAGCTGTGATGTAGCTGCACTTCCATTCCTTCTTTTATCCCTAAAGCCACATCTTGAAATCAGTGGGGCCACATCGTGGCAAGTGAGAAGGATTTGGCACTGCCTCGTTCGAGAGTCTCGTCTCTCCACACATTGTTCTTGTTGTAGCTGGAAAACATATGTCCCATTACTTCTGTTGTGGAAATATCAAGTAAGATGTAGAATGTCAACTATAGTTGACCATGGAGAGCATTAAGGCAGGGGAAGCCTCTGGAATAAATGCTGGAAGCTCAGGAAGAGCTCTCCAGATCACTCACACCAGCATTCCGAATGATGGGAAATTCCGAGACCAAAAACATGGTAGACATTGGTTGCTTACTGGTACAGAACTTTATATTTTCTAAAATTGTGAGATTTCTGTCACCTTTTCTGTTTAGAAGCTTCTTGTTTGAGAACATAATTAATATCTTTCCTTTTCTTTCTGTCACCAAGCAAAGCTCTCATTGAGCTTTCAGGTAGGCAAAAAGGTAGTTATGCACTTAAATATAATAATTATTTTTATGTGAGTAGAACCAGGATAGGAAATTCTAATTCTACTGCGCTACTCACCTAAAATAATTTCTCTCAGGCTTTACTTTCACACAACTTAACTGAAGCAGCCATGAGTCAGCAGTGCACCCTGAATGACTCAGCAGTTTATCTGATTGAGGGTGTTTGAGTACGACTGGTACAAAAAAAAAATAAAAAGGAAAGGCAGAAGAAATGGAAGTATGACTCTATTATGATTACTTCTTTTGTCAGTGCAGGCAGAATGCTGTCTGTAAGTTCAGTGCATTCACTAAAAACTGCAAGGAGCCAGGTATTTGGGTGTTTTTTGATCCCTTGTGTGGGGAGGTTCCAGCACTTCTAGCTTGACATGTGTTCATGGTAGAGGGTATTTTGTCTCTGCAGTCTGAGTATGGCCTAGTTGAAAGCTGGAAACTAATTTCATTACTAATTTAATGCATTTTAATCACTGTTTCCAGCAAAGACATGATTTATTTTAGATGTACCCAAGTATTTTCTATTTAAGGTTACTTCTCATTACCAGGCTAAACCAATGATGCTGATCTCTCTCCTATTGCTCTGTCCATGATTATGATATTTGGCATCCAGCACCACAAACACTTGCCCTGGAAGCTGTACCAGTATCACAACTAATGCCAACTGCATTAATCTGTTACAGAACAGAGTTTTTGTTTAAGTCCATGAATTTTCATTTTGGAGGTCACATAATGACATCAAAGATCAATAAATAGTTAATGTGCTCTATTTGTGTGGTGAGGAAAGAGCAGGTTAAGAACTGCTATAAAAGGCAATTGTACTTTTTCAATGGTTATAGCTTTGCATTTTGACTTTTATTTATGCAATTGCCATATTCTCATGATTCTGTCATAAACGAGTTGGGAAATTCAATAGTGTATCCTGGCCAGGTAAATAAATGGGGACAAAACATGGTAATGGCTTTCACATTTTGTATCCTATGTGTTTTATCTCAGATAAATAGACTCAATAAATGTTACAGTATATGCACTTGTGCCACAAATATTGCATTTGATTCCTAATGGGTCATAAAGTGCCTTTTGCAAACCTTCAAAAAATGTCAGCCTGTTATATGGAAAATATATTTCAGTACTAAATTTACTTTATACTATTTGCCCTACTGAACTTGTACCTGTCTTATATTTCTAAACTGTGTAGATAGTAAAATTTATGTTTTGGGTTTGATCTGCCCCTTGGTAAGAAAGTTCTTAATTCTGCTGAAGTGGTATTAGCTGGAGTCTTTCCATCCTGTTGCATTTTAATGTGCTCAATATTATAGTAAAATAAGAATAATAATATCAAAACCTATTATAAGCTACATGAATTTTATTATTTGAACATATAAACCAAAAGTAATTTACAATATAGCATCAGAGTAAGCTTAAATTATGTTACAAAGATCTGCATTATATAGAATGGATCCTCTGTTGTGTTTAACATTTTGACCTTGTGCAATATGACTCATGGTATAAACTGAAATGATGGTGGGGAAACAGAGGATAGATGCAGCATCAGCTATAGTCTTGTGACTTTTGATCACTTGTAGGAAAACTCAGTGAAAATTCTGTGACCATCAACTAATTTCATGCATTAATGGTTGAGTCCACCTGGGAAGTCACAGAAAAGCTGAAAATCTGAATTTATAAAGTAGTATCCCATAATTGGTAACTTTGGAATAAACTTGTTTCATCTAAGACCAGAATTTTATAAACGTCGTTCATGAAAATTGAAAAGGTGTTTATTCTAAGTAGAATATGGCACATATTGATAGAGCCAAATGTAGCTACATGGTGCTATTTGTTCCACATTTATTTTAGTATTTAGGATGACGCAGTCCCAGATGATTCCATTTATGTATAATGGGAAGTTACTGTAAGTTACAGAGACAAGATGAATATATAATTTCTCTTAGTAGTTCCATACAGGCAAGTACCAGAATAACCAAGAATGGCTGCAAGATGTCAGTAAATCTGGGCCACAGAATATTAAAACTGTAGAATCTGAGTTAATTAAGATCCATCATGTTCATATTATTACATATGTATTACTGAGGATTCCATGTGCATTATTTCTGTGGTCTTTGAACCATTTCTGGTCATTGTAAATCTTTGAGATAAAGAAAATGGATGGCTCAAGTGGCAGAATAGTAAAACTGGAGCTAAAGCCTTCAGCTCTACTCTATCCAGAGTTCCAGGAAACTCCAAGGAAGTTTTCTTTAACTTTTATTAGTTTGTAGAAGGTTATTTAATGTTCAGAGTTTGTTGACCCTAAGGAAGAGTATAAAATATATATTGGCACTTAGGTAAATATTTGTGAAAGAAGTGCAGTAGTGGCCTGTCAGCTGCCCCTTAGACCTGGGGTTCCTTCAGGGAACCACTGGGAACCCATCCACTTCTTCCAGCCAAGTCTTCCAAAGACTTCCCATCCAATGAGATGGGATTAAGCCAGACCTTTTAGCTGAAATATTTAAGTGTGTTCTTCAAGCAGTAAATTTCAAAAAAATGACGGGAGAATTAAGTAAAAAAAGGAAATATACTTGGGCAAAGAAATCTATTCACGTTCAAATTACATTTTTGATCAGAATTTAACTCATTTAAGAAAGCTTAAATGAGTTAATTATACTGTTAAATCAGCTCAGGTGTCCAAAAGACTTTGAAACAAAATCTGCTAAGCAATCAAATGAAAATATTAAAAAAGATCCACAAGCAAATACTAACAACTGAGCCTACCTTAAACCTGTTCACCCCTGCTCTGTTCCCCTGGAGCTGTCCAAAGAAGGTTTACAAGGCAACTGCCATCACTATTGCTCCACAGCAGGATGGTGATTGACTGGACTGGCTGTTTCTAAATGTGATCTATTCCACCACACAAGAATAATTTGTTTAAAACCTGTCAGAAGTTCACCACTTTAATAAGAGGGAGATTTCTGTAATCTGCAATAATAGTAATTAAAGATTTAAGTATTGCACACATTTATATGTCTTACGTACATATTCAGAAATAATTTATGTACAAAAAGGTGTCTCAAACTGACTCTCCTGAGGCCAATGATGTGCCACTCCCGTAGTGAGGTCAAGACTTGGTAAGAGAGAGTGATTAAAATAAGAATTAAAATGTGAATTGTAGGGAGACTTGTGCCCTCTCCAGAGATAATGTGGTATCTGCTCCATCAAAGGAGGAGTAAATCCTCAGAGCTGCTGATATTTGTCTAAAAACTGGAATAACATTTTTTGTTTTTCCTTTTTAAAATTAAAGAGTTATAAAAGCTCTGTTGCTTTTTCTTCAGAAAACAGAGATCTCTCACCTGTGTTGATCTTTCCCTGCATGTGGTGCTCCCCAAAATATGATGTCCATGTGTGTCAGGATGGACACATCCTGGGAGGAGGAGGAGGTTTTACCCCATCTGTTCATGAATAGGCACAAACCCTCTGCATGGTGTGACAGACCTTTTGTAGCAGCAATGCTCTGGACGTGCTTTATGCACTTAACTAATCCTGAAAAAGTCAAAGTCTTTTGTGCAGAATGCAGTGACTTAAAGAGTTTATGAAGTGTATAATATCTCATGCTCTGCACTTCCTATCTACTGGACTGACTTTTGCAGCTCAAATACAATCTGACATGCTGGGTCTCCTGACACATCAGCAGCTGAACAGCTCTCGAGGGCTGAGGCCAATGGGTTCCCAGACTCTGCCCCACCTTTGTGTGGCTTCAATGCTTCCTGCACAGGCAGGTCAGGGAACACAGGGTTTTAAAAAGCAAGTGTAGAAGCCTGTTCAGTTTGATTAATTTGATTATACTTTCTTTTCCTGTTTTAATATGCAGAATATAGGCTGTTGTCTTGAATTTTCTGACCTAATGTTTAAGGAATTTGTTGTTGTTTTCAGTCATTAAGAATGGCCTTTATTTGAAGTAATAGAACCATTGTTGCTTTAACTCTGTAAATGTTTTTCACATATCCTTAGAAAGAGTTAGCAACAATAATTTCTAAGTCATTAATTACCTTTTCCAAGAGCTGTATTTCTCTGGGCTTGTATTTCTTTTTCAGTGTATACAGTTCTGAGACCTTTGAAGTTTTTCCTCATTCTGTTGTTAAAAATTTTATCCAGAATTTATGGAAAGTTTCTCTCTGACTTGTTGCTATAGCTCATGGATTCAAGCTGCATGTATTGCACTTGAGATGGATGTGGATAGAGAAATTTCCAGTGTCATATTCCATTACAGTCTGAAATTCCATGAAAGCTAAAGCGCATTGCAAAATTACATTGTCTCTCCCATCATTTAGTTTCAAGAAAGAAAGAGCTCACAAAAATGTCAAAACTTGGTAAACTCAAATATAATGAGCTTTTGACTTTGGTACTGCCAGAATCACTGGCAGATTAAAATATTGTTTAAAACCTTCATAGATTATTTCTCTTATTTTCTAGCTTCAGTTTTTTTCCAAGAATGGTTCATATACCTGGGCAATTTGTTGTTAATTCAATGCTGTCATATAGCTAAAATAGCCGTTCAATGTATTTAGCTCTCTAATGTACTTCAGACATCAATCATAAACCTTTTCAGGCTTCAGACTGCTAGGCTGAGCCTAAGTTCATTTCGTTTTCTTGTGAAAGATAAGCTCTGCCTGTCCCATTCATCTTAGTAATGATTTTCTGTGCTTGATCCAGTTTGTGTTCATTTTTCTCCAAAGGGGGTTGCTGAGGTTGTGCATAAACCTGGGACAGGAGCGATTCCAGTGTCTTGGGCAGTGCCAAAATAGAAATCTTTCATCTGCCATCCCCTAAGCTTGAATTCCAGACAGACTGAGTTGTTGGAATTGGAAGAGACATCTAGAAAAATTATACTGCAGCCCTCCTGCTCAGAGCAGGGTCAGGGTATCACTCAGTTGAGTGTCACTCAGTTCAGTGTGTCAGTTTAATACTCAGGAGTGGTCAAAAAAAATTGGATATTGAGAAAAATCAGGAAAAATACACAGAAATCAGACAGCATTATGAAGTTGCTGCATGTTATGCCCTTTAATCCGTAACACTGTGTACAAAGTTTTGGTTCTGTGCCTCAAAGGAAATGCAGTAGAATTCCATAAGATGAAAAATTGTGGAAACAGCATTCCAAATCAAAGGAGTGATGCTGCATCCTCTTGCATAATGAATGAAGAGCAGGACTTTTTAGCCTGTAAATGAAGGATATGGTAGATATCCATGAAGTCAGAGTGGCATGGAAAAAGTGAGGAGGAAATTGCTCACTGTGTCTCCCAACAAAATGTGGGGCATGGAATGAAAGCAGCATCTGGCAGGTTCAGAATAGCAAAAGAAGCTTCTTTAAAAGAGGCTTCTTTAAAGGCATGGGATTCTGCTGTGGAACTCTCTGCCACAGGATGCTGTGGAAAGCAAAAGTTTTCATAAATTTAAAAGCAGCTGGAAAAATTTATGACAGAAAAGTCAATCAACAGCTATTAATTAAGAGACACAATATTTTGCTTAGTAATCTGAAAGAATATTCTGGGGGAAATACCACTCCCTGCTAGCCTTGTTCTTTGCAGCCTTTGTGTGATAGTGTGCACAGCTTTTAAAATCTTTGGTTTTAATTTAGAATGAAGTTAATTTTTAAAGTCTTGAAGTCCTGTGTAAATATTTTTTCTCCTTAGAGGTGTAATTTCTAGAGCCCAGTCACAGTGAGTTCAGTTGAAGAATACTGGTTTCATGCAATGCAAGAGTATAATGGGCTGACACTTGTTCTCTTTCACTGCTATTGTTTTATTGAGTTAATAAAAGTACCTTTTATTTACAAGAGGAAAGAAAGAGACAGCTATTATCTCTTAAGAGGGTGAAATTAAAAGACATCAGTAGGCACAAGAAATATATATTTCCTCCAAAAGATACATATTTTCTGAGATGTTTCAATTAGCTCACATCTGTGTCCTTTTTAAGAAGCAGGAAAATTGTACGTGCATTTAATGCTCTGAGTTGGCTTGAAATAAACAGAATGAGAGCTAATTATGTTAATGGCTGAGGGCTAAAATCTCCTTCACTTGAGTGTGTCTTCATGGCTGCTACAAAGGCTTAATGCTGTAATATTTAATGACCACCCAGAAGTCAGACTTGCCAGGAGTGAGGAGTGAATATTTTCATTAATTGCACAGTGGTCACATACACCCCTGGTCACTCACAGCAAGGGATCACTTGGATCATGTTCTGAGGTGGGGCAGGAGCCACAGCCTCCTTCACAGTGCAGCAGTTCCTCCTCAGCATCCTCCTGCTGGTGTCTGGATATCTGACCTCTCAGGAGGTGAGATTTTAGCAAATGTTTGTGCCTTGTGCTTCCATAAATATACTGGAGCAATGTCTTCAGCTTGTTAATAATCTTGTGGAAGAGAAGAGTATTTTTTTTGCCTAAACCCCAGTTAGTACAATCTGATCCTTCTGCTCTTTCTCAAAGACATGTCCTACTCAACTGTTCTTGCAATTATCAAGCTAAGTAAATATCTCTGCCTGTTTAGAGTGGATTATTCTGAAAGTTTGCCTCTAAGACTAATGGGAATACTTTTTGATTTTGTTTTGTAAAAAAAAATTAATTTAAAAAGTAAACAGTGAAAACACAAGAATTTTCAGTCAAAAGATTTTGGTTTAGAATAACAAGTTTTGAATTTGGAAATGCTTCTAGGGTGTCTTATTTTTGCTGTTGTCTTCTTAGAGTTACGTTTCAGTTTTCTTCTCATGGATGTGTAAGACTCAAACTACACGTCTGTTCTAGAGCCTTAATGCAGTTTAAAGCCCTCTGTGTATTTCTCAATGACTTTTTTCCCCCTATTTTAATGAATCAGCATTTTAGCAAGAAAAGCCAACACTTTATGGACAGCTTATATTTTTTTTAGTAGGAAAAAAAGAAGTACTCCTTTTAAAATCAGATGTAGCCATTCAGTTTATGGAAAGATAGAGGAAAGAAATATTTTGCTTCCATCTTAGATATTTTAATGTCACCTTTTGACTTAGGCAGATTAATTCTTACCCAGTTAATCTGTGATTCTTAGGGTCAGTGTTTCCTGTAGCTTGTCAGATCAGACCATTGTGGTATTACATCTCACGGTGAGCAGGGGTCTGTTCCCTAATTCCTGTTTCCCCTGTTTTCTGTTAACCTGCATCACCAATGGGATTGTCTGGGGCCAGCCCAGCAGCTTCTCCTGAGCCATCTTGCCTGTTTCCTGCTGAGGGTCTTATAATGGCTTTTCACTGTTTGCCTGTTCCAGCAATTATTTCCTGGTTTCTAGCCAAACCATGATTCACACAGCATAGAAAGGTTTCATTCCACTTCTTTTTTCGGTTTCCAACTTGTGTTTTCCTGCAATTTCAGTTCCAGTAGACATACTACCTTTTTTCTTCCCTTTTAACCTCCTACTTCATTCAATTTACCATCATTTGTCTACTCCACCTCTTCCTTTCATGCTGTTAGGACTGAGCTGTGCTGCAGAGTTCAGGGGCTGCAGCAGCTTGCATTTATTTCTTCTTTGCTCTTGAAGATTTTTCACATTCATCATGGAGTTTTAAGTTTCACATATTCTCTTCTGTATGGAAAAGACATTGCAGCAGAAGACATTCTTTTGATGCATGGTCTTAGCTGTGCAGAAGAACACAAAGAGCAACTGAGCTTTGCAAGATCTCTTTTATGAGGCCTCATGCCCAGCAATGAAGGCTGGAGCTGGCGATCATAAGGAACAATACTACACACTTTTTTTCCTTTTCTTCTTTGTTTTAAGAAGCAGGACTCCACTCACATGCAAATAGCAGCTGTTTGCAAGTGAAAAGCAATGAATAATGATGCTGTTCTGTTCAGGAAACAAAATTGTGTTCTAGAATTGATAATGAATCACAGAAGATATCTTAATAAGCACATCTGCTTTAGTGTAAGGCCAGAGATTTTAAATGCATGACCTTGTAGTCAGAAGTAACATGGGCAAGTATAAAATCCCTGTGATTTCACAGATATCAGGAGGGATTTCTTTCCCTCATTTCAGAGTTCTGGTACTGCAGGTGGCTTTCAGTGGGCCCTGCTTCACCGCTGCCCACGTAACTTTTGAGGGGATGAAGAAACACCACTAAAAACTGGGTTCAGATGAGTATTGCCTCTTGTGAGTGAGAGGATCTCAACTTTGGGTCTTCTCACCAAAGCACCCAGGACTGAGAGCTGTTCTGGCACTCCAGCATTAATTTTAAAAACTGGCACCCCCCCTGCTGTTGCATCAGTGCCTGTGTGTGTCTCATCTCAGGGTAGTGACTCACCTCTTTCCCACCTTTCTGGATTGTGTCACTGGATGTGCTGGAACCAGCTCTTGGGATGTGTGGGCTGATCAATAACAGAAATCAGCCCCATTTTGCCTGCAGCAGATGGATAGTCAGTGACAAAACTTGTTGCTTCTGTCCCGAAAGCAGGCTCAGGTCTCGAAGGACTGGATACCATTTGTACCTTTGGTGCTTTTGCAATTCCTTCCTTCTTTGCAGTAAATATTTTTACTTTCAGCTGAGTTAGAACCTAATGCAACAACAGCTGGAAGATATTTTTTAGGGCCTTGGTGAGCAGAAGCATTTTATCAACCAGAGTAAGTGCTAGTGAGGATTCAGTCCATTTTCAGGAGCAATCCTTCCCTTCCTGTGAATCCCCTTCCTTTTGTACACAGGAGTCTGAACTGCAAATACAGTTATATTCTTAAACAATGCTTTTCTTTTAAGATTGAGAAGCAAAACTGACTTGCATGTGATGAAAACCACTGGAATTATTTCCTACCAAGGGAGATAAAAGCAACAGGAGTGTACAGCCTGTGAGTTCAGTGGCATTAATTACATGGTAGTGATATTTTGTGTGTGACAGAACAATGAAGTCACGCTTTTATCAGTGGCATTGATATCAGTAATCTTCTTCATGGGAGATACATGGGTGAAAAAGTGTTGATGTTGCTTAAGTTGTTGTTTTATTATGCCACTGATTTTATTAATATGCTGTTGTTATGCTAATGAGTTACTAGCATTTGTTTCTTGGAGGTTTGTTCACAAAGTGTACCCTGAGTGGAGAAAGTGCATGAAGTACAAAATTGTCATATATGCACATCTGTATCATTAATGTGAGAAGTTGATTTTATAATATATATGTAAAAAAAAAAAAGTACTGTGAAGTGCTTACTCAGCCAGTGAACTTTCATACTGAAATACATTTTTCAGTAACAGAACCTCCTCATTTGCCCTTGCTTGTTATTTTGCAGTAAAGATTTTTATTTTCAGCTGTTTTACGAGTTAATAATGAAAACCAAGGGTCACTGAAAGACTTTCTGTTGATTTCAATAAAAATTTTCTTGAAGTCTTTCTTAACTTTGCAGGGAAGTTTCTATTGCAGCATCTCCTACAAAACACTGCAGTTCCATGTTCTGGATGAATTCTGTAGGGGGTCTTATTTGTAGCTAGAGATGTGGGGGTATGGCCTGCCCTGAGCAGGACAGTGCAGACCCCTTCTTGTTTTAATTTCTTACCACCTTTGGAAACTGTGATCCTGATATCTGAAGAGCAGGACTATAAATCCGTAATCACTTTCATCTTATTTTAATTTAAATGCTTATTGGAAATCTTAAATATATATATATATTCAGCATCAAACCCCTGTAATTTATACTGCCTGTGAGGGCATTCCTGGGTTATTATGCTGAAGGTGGCTGCCTTCTGTGATCACTGCAAAGCAGATTATGTGTAATGCCTATGAGTTGGGCTTTATCTACTTACTTTACTATCAATAACAATGAATGTATATGAATTTTTCCTTCACTTGAAGTAGTGAATTAGTTCAAAATGTGAATCTTGAGTTCACTTTCATAACTTGCTTCTTGTCACAGTATTTTCACAGTATCTTCCCAATTGCCATTTGAAACTCATTGGATCAGTCCCCTTATGATGCTCATGTGCCAGTAAAGAGAATCCTATAAATTCCCTGCTCTTGAGGCAGGGATGGAGCCAATTAAACAAAATTAACAACATGATCAAAGGGACTGAGAAGATTTTAAATACTCTCATCAAATATACAGCTTTCTGCATGAAAGGGAGCAAGCACAGAGGAAATACCACTTTTCTCATCTGCTACATATTTTTTAGAAGTCTCACAGTCCAAGATAAGCCCAGTGAATTCCGACCAGCAGGCACACTTCTCTCAGTCTTTGAGATGTTCCTTGTGAAGTTGCCAGAAATGCAAAGCAAGGGAGATAGAATAATGCTGTAACGGAAGATCAAACCCATTCTTTCTGCTACATTACTCTAATTTTTGTAATGCCCTCCCAGGAGCATAAATGATCCTTGATGCATGGAGCAATGCTGGTATAAATTATTAGCTCTCTGCTCCAATTTGTTCATCCTGGATAGTCATAAAATGTGTTTGTTTCAAACGAAAACCTCTGCTTTCCAATTACATAACAGTAAACCATTTTCTGTTTGCTTGTTTTTATTTTCTCTAAGAATATTTGAAGGCAGAAGCTAAGTTATTTTGACTTTTAAATTTATATTTTCAGGGATAAGAGTTTAGGATGCAGCTGTCTATATCAGCATGAAATTATTGAGATTGTTTGTTTGTGGTAGTAAACCAGTTAGTAAAAGACTTGGAGCATAAGCTTTGTGATAGATATTTCCAAAACTATGGTGATAGTATTTACTTTTAAGTCTGGAAATGTGTTGCAAATTAATGATGACTCAATTTTCCCCTTAAATTCATTCATCAGAATGTCCAAATTAGATTACACTGACTCCAGGCTTTTGCTTTAACAGGCTGTGCAAACCCCTGTGGAAAAACAATAGGAAATTTAATAGGAGCAAGTATAGTAGGATGCTACAAGAATTTAATAAAGCCCCACCAAAACTTTCAAGATTACCCCTGGAATTAACAGTAAGTTATACCTCAGCTAGACTTTTGCAGTAGCTTGTAAAATTGGATAGCAGTGACACAGCTTCCTAGAAAATTATGTAGGATTTTTGAGGAAAAGCACTCTCAAAGAATCCAAAGACTATGATTTTTTAATTTCCAAAAGAATGTTTCCATGCAGGACTATTCAAGTCCAACCTATCATTAAGATATCAGATCTGTAATGGAAAAACCCCAGGTAGAGCAGAGTCTGCATCAGTTATTTTTACATTCCAGGCATTGCCACCTCTGTTAAAACGGAGCCACACCTTGTGGCCAGCTTGAAACATGGAACCAACCTCTGGCTTCAGCTGAGCCCTCAGAAAAGAATTTGTTGCTTATCACTTCTTCTTGAGCTATTTCCCCATTTGTGGGGAGATTTCATTACCCAGCCAATCCTTTACATGGGATTGGGACAAAGAATTTAGGAATTATTCGTGGAGTAAGAAGGTTTTGATAAAAAAAAGAAAAGGAGCTGCACTGTGAGAGAGGTACTTCCATAGAAAGGGTTGGCTCCAAAGAAAGGTGAAAGAACATTGGGGCAATGCAGGTGGCACCAGAGCACTGGAGTTTGGTTCTGAACACACAGCATTCCACTCCTTGGTGGAATTTCACCTCCCTGTCATGCAGGGAAAAATCCCTTCTCCCTGGCTGAGCATTTGCTGCACATTGTGATACGAGCAGTGCTGAAGGCATGAGTAAGAAAGCAAAGCAAAAGTCTTTCTGTTGCATGGGATGAATCACCTGTCTGGGTATGGAAAGCTTCCTCTGACCTCAGAAAATGTGGCAAAATCTCAGTTTTCAGTAGTTTTATTACTGGGAATTTAGAGGTAATTCCTATAAAATTTAATAAATGAAAGGTAAGAAATTGCATCTTTCCTTATAGTACATGAACCTGTGTAGTTTCTAGATGTATTTTCCAGTCATATTCAGTACTGCTGTAAAGGAAAAGTGATTAATGAGCTGTGTAGTGCTTTTAGAGGTAGAACATGGAACTCAGGGGGTAACTGATTCCAGTCCCCTGCTACCCTGAGCAGTTCCTTGGCATGACGTGTTGCTTGAACATTCACAAAAACAACAGTGGTGTTCCTTCTAGGCACATGAGCAGAGTTGATCCTCCCCTGGAGCAGAAAAGTCTTCAAAATATTAAAAAATATAAATCAGATAAGGTGCAAATGGATCTTAGATAAGAGATCAGTGATAAGAGGGGAGGGAAGAACTCTGTTCGTAAGGAATCTCTGTGTCCATTGAAGCAAACTTCCCAGCACAAGATCCAAATTTGGATATTGCCTTCACTGCATAACCATCACCCAAACTCACAGATTGCTGCCCTACCATTTCAACATTAGCAGTGGGGAGAAAAAAATCTACAAAAGCCAATTAACTTCTCTCCTTCCACTGCTCTAGGAAGAATCCAGTCAGATGCCAAGAAAACCAAAATGACACAAAAATGAATGGGCATAAGTCATCACTAAAATACACCAACATGTTTTGTCAGCTTCATCTGGGTAGGCTTAGAGGGCCAGCAGAGCCTCTGTTAAAACCATGTGGGTGTTTTGCTCTGAAAACACCTTCATAATTAAAAAAAAAACCAAAACAACCTATCACCATTGCCTAAGGAAATGAGACACTCTGACTGATACAAGCCTGTCACTCCAGTCTGCCTTGCAGGAGGGTATTTGCACACACAACTCATTATGTTTGTCCAAAGGCTGGCACTACTCTTTGGCTTCATAGCTGGAAGTCCAGCTGAAAATTCATGAGGTGGAAAACCTAAGTCCAAAGCGCCTTGCTTATTAGCACAGTTCCTGATGAACTGGATCTGTGAGGGAATTAAGGGGTTTGATCACACAAGACACCTTCAAAATGTGAATAGTTGTTTTGAAGCTGGCTTCTAAAATCTTGCTTTCAGTGTTTGTTGGGAGTAGTTGCTGATGTGTTTTGAGGTCTGATTTCTGGTGTCCTTTTGGTGTTACAGGAGTCATAAATACCATGATTTTTTTAGCTTCATCATTGCTCACATGAGATGAATTTTGCCATCATGTTTTTAGTTTGCAAGATAATTACGTTGCGTTCTAGGACATGAATTTTATTTCCCATTTAGTTCCATATCCCTACTTTGAAAGGTCCTTGAACAACTATTCCTGAACTTCTTCTTGTATGTTCCTAATCACCTTTTTTTTAGCTTGCTATGATTTTTGGATTTTTCACTCTCCTGTGAACAGTTTGAATTCTGAGGAGGTGTTAGAGTATTTTATGCTCATGTTATTTTTATATTGGAGTACTTCAGTAGGGCTGTGGTTTTTTTTTTTTGTTTTTAAATTACAGCTATTTTTATTGTTAATATTCAGAGAATATGGTTTGACCTGTAAGTTTGACTTTTGTGATTGTTTCTGGAAACTTGGGAGCCATCTGTTAGGTACTTTAAAGGAAAGTAAATGTCCATAAAACTTATGGAGGAATCACTGATGTTTGCAAATCTGTTTCTTTACTTCTGTATGTTAAAGTTCAGATGATTCAATATCCTATATTTCTTAAAAGAGAAGCTGCACCTGAATAAAAAATTTAGCATGCAGCAAATTCAGCAAAAATTGACGAAGTCCATTATGAAAACAAAACCAGTTCTTATAAAATCACTGTGCTGCCAAATGAAATGTGATTGAGTTATGTTAGGAAAGGTCAGCCTTGGGTACAGCTGGTTTAAAGGGTGGCTCTTCCTTTGCAGGCTCTGATATCAATAAAAGCCATTCTCGTGTGTTTTGCCTGATGTTTTTATGCTTTGGAGGACGTTACACCATAACCACGGTGTGTGCAGTAATTGCCTTCCTTGGGATGGTCCCAGTGTACGAAGCACATTGCTCACAAATAAGGTTTCACATGCTGGAAGGAAATTGGCAAATACTTTGAATACATAATAGGAGCTATACTGAGGTTTCCATTAACTACTCCAGTAGAAAAATGTTGCAGTGGTCATGTATTTTACTATTAAAGTGCTGACTAACAAGAAGGAATGTGATCCTGTTAGATGCAACATCTATTTATAACTGATAAAAAAAAAAGAGATGCCTGCTCAAAACCAAGTGTAGGGGATGGCATTTGCCAAATATATTGGTTTTTTAGTTTAATCTCCCCATTTAAGTCAGTGGTAGAATACAGAGTACTTTCATTTTAGTAGAATGCTCCAAACATGGAATTTCTTTAAAAAGTTACTAAGAAAAAATGTTCACTTTCTCAAAAGATGCAGCCAGTCTGAAATTACTTTTAATATTAGACTAACTTTGTGAGAAAAAACATGCAGCATAAGAAAAATAAGATCTTACATAGATCTTACATAGATAGCCTATTAATTATAAAAGGTGAAAATGAAGCTAAATTGTTGAAAGTATCACAAACAGGTTATTATAAGTAAAACATTCAATAAAAGTGGTGAAATACTCAAATCCTCACACCTACTGAGAACAATATTATTGGTATTTCTAAAAACGTGGTAGAAATTAATATTTAATTATGCATGACCTACTCTTTTATCTTGACTCTGCTGCAGTCCTGCTGCTTGGAACTAGAGAAGTAACCTCAGAGGAGGAAGTAAAGTAGACTCTTTCATACTTATTCTCCAGCAAAGCCCAAAGCCTTCACATAAAAACCATCAGCTTTTATAAAATATGTAAAAATGAGTATCCTTGTTAACTGTTATCTGGCAAAATTCTTGGAATGGATTCTGACATCCTGGTCTGTGTGTTCCATTATACAAAGGACATGGGGTTTGGCCACAGCTGGCTAGGAGAGAAATCCTTTGCTGTAGGAGCATTCCCTGCTGGGGCTGCAAAGCTGGACCTCAGCCCAGGAGCTCTGTCCTGACTAATATCTGCTCTCCTGCACCAAGCTGAGCTCTGGTGAGGAGAGGATCTGTTCCTGACCAATAGTTTCCTTACTGTGCTCTTAGTTTCCAATACTATTGGAAAGCTATAAAAAAGGAAGATGAGTTCAGAACAATACGTCTCCTCTGACCTTTTTCTTTGTCCAGTTGTGAGTATTGAATATCTTATCCAGAATTCTCATGCCAAAGTTAAAATTATTTCTTCTTGAGCTAGTCCACAATGATGAAGTAGAGTTTTTCAGGAGACGGATTGCTCTGAGAGCGGAAGATTATTATGTGCGATTCACTCTGTTAAACTGAGCAATAAGTGCTGCTAAATTGAGCTTTCTCAGTGCTGGGTGGTCACTCTTCTAGTTCTATGGTGAAAAAAGGGCATTGAAACCAAGTTTCCTGCTTGGATCTGATCATCATACCAATCCCTGCCATCTGAGCTCCTAATTATGATTTACTAAAAACTTGGCATGAAGCCCAAACCTGCTAAGGAACCGGAACGGGGTGTCCCTGCTGGCATCAAGTCACACGTCAGACCGTGGATCCCAGGGTGTGACCCTGCTGCTTTGTGTGACAGCAGCACCTTAATCCCATCCTCACCATCCCTGGCCCTGCTGGCTCTGCTGGGACGTGTGCTGCCCTGCTTGGGTGCGCTGCCATGGCCCCACAGCCCCAGCTCGGGGCTCAGAGGGGATCCAGCTATTTGTGGCTGAATCGTGGGATCTGGGAGCAGGGAAGGAGCAGGGATATTGACCTGAAAGTGTTCATAGCATCAGCAAGGAAGCATGAGGCAAAGCCCCAAAGGTAAACTTTATATTCTGTGCGTGAAAAATGATGTCTAAAAGTATTGTAACAGGACTACTTTCTGCTGTTTGTATTAGTGATGTAGATATTTTTAAAAATATTTCACTTCAGCAGCTCTCTGGAAAAATGAGAGTTAATGCTAAATGGTGTTATTTTGTTACAATATTGATGTTCAGTCAACTTGGAGTCCCATAATTGTGGGATATCCTGAGTTGGAAGCTGGAAGCCCACAAAGATCGAGCCCAACTCCTAGTCCTGCACAGGGCAGCCCCAATCCCACCATGTGCCTGAGGGTGTGGTCCAAGTGCCCTCAGCCACTTCTCACACAGCTTCCACTCCAGACCTTCACCATCCTCACTGGTGAGGACACTCTCTCATGGCTTTGTGTCTTTCTCATGTGTGGTTCCCAAAGCTGCACACAGGGCTCGAGGTGAGGCTGCACCAGAGCCGAGCAGGGCAATCACCTCTTGTCATTCCAGTAGAATGAAGCAACTTTGTGTTCTCAGAGAATCATTTGGTTTGTAGCTTCTTGTGAACAGCAGGGTTGGATAGTTTTCAAAATATTCCTCAGTCAGACACCTAGTAGCTCACAGAACCAAAGAGTCATTGTCCCCATTAGTTATTAAACTGGTGGTTTTAAAATTCCTTCCTTCACTGGTGTGATGATTTCACTTAAGCTTTCTGGAACTTATTTTGGAGACAGCACCGTTAATGTGAATCTTCCAAGCTGTGTCATGCTCTCAGTTTCTCCAGTTAAACAACATGCTTTATAATTTCTGACTGCATTTTTAACGTGTATTTGGAGAGGGAAGGACACAAAGCTTACTGTAATATCCTTTATGAGAGAGAAATATCAGAGTTCCTTTTGGCCTAGTGTCAACAGAAGAAGATGTCTCCATCTGAAGGAGTGGCTGTTCTCTGATCTAAATATTAACCTACAAGACTTGGCAGCACAATGAGAGTGTTCAGCTGAGTGATCCAGGACTGATACCCTGCACTGAACACATCGAGAATTGTTGTGTATTTGAGGTAACTTACAGCTTTTGTCATGCTTTAACTTCATCGGCCTTTAAAATAATGAAGTAATTTTACTTGCCTGAAAATGCCTGAAAATGTCTTGATGGGCAAAGCTTGCTAAGATTTCTAAATGTCTGCCTTCTTTTATGGTTGTAGACGAGTTCTGGAAGATTCTTCAAGGACCGGTCTCCTCAGATTTAGAAATCTATAGAGTAACTTCAGTATAATAATGTGCTAAATATCCAAAAGCTGATGAAAAATCAGGTTATTTTCTTACCACAGGGCCAGTTCTGCCCTTTATATAAAATGCAGGTGACTTCTATGCAGCTGCAGTGGAATTTGACCTTCAAGCAGTGTTTTCCCAGCAATGATCAGGCACCTTCTTTTGTTTTCAATACAGTCTTATAATATTATCACCTTAATTAAAAGGAAAACTGTAAGCACTCAGGCTTCTGCCTCATTTCAGATCCCTCTTGTTCCTTGCTTTGTTGAATGAAGATACTGTGTTCCTTTCATACTGCAATATCCCCTGTGTTTAGTAACCCTTCCTGTTCCTTCAGACTGGAGTTATTCAGCACAGTCAGAATTAGGTCTCACTTATGAGACAACATGGATTTTATAAGTTCATTACTTTTCCTTTCTCAGATATGATTACATCTATCTCAATAAAAATTTTGGTCTGTAGCAAGAGTTTCAATTGCAATTGGTAACTGTACAAAAAGCAACATTAACATTGTTGTAAAAGTCCCTGGATGCAAAAATTCAGGAACAAATAGTCTTGGGCAAGGTTGGTGATGCCTACAAAACAGATCCCCAAACTGCACAGTACTTCTTTTATCTATAATTACCAGCTTTTTTGTAGACAGTTCGTTCAACCAGATCTTTCTCTCTGTTGCCCTGTGAGATTAAAATGTGGTAAATGGAGAAGTTAAAAGATTATCTAGCAGGAGTAGACTAAATTTTTGAAGCATAGCCAGTAAAAACTAGGAGGATTGTATTGACACTATTAACAAAGGCATTTTGGGCACTGGCTCCCAGATAAGCTACAATTTAATTTTTCAGTTTCAGCATGAGAAACTCGAGTTTCCTGCATTCTAAAGTGCAGGTTTTGATATTAATTTTCAGAGCCATCCACCTCTTTTACATCATGCTGTCCTTCTCCTACACAGTTTGTTTGTTTCATAATTGTATTGCACAGCAGAAAAATTTCCTGTAAGTTTACAAATAATGCAGGTCTTTGGTGCTTTTAGAAAGCAGCCTTGAAGTCTGAACTTGAAGTCTCAACTTTTAGCCCCTCTGATGATTCCATTTTTTTTTTTAGATGAAAATTGTTTGTGGACTTTTCCCTAATTTGTCAATGACATGATCAAGTAAATGGTGTCAAAAACCCCAGCAACCCTAGAAATAGTTCATTTCACACATTTAATTGCATTTCTCGAAACCTACTTGTTGGCAAAGTCTGCATTTGGGGCTTTGAATAGGTGAAGATTAAAGTCATGCAGAACGATCATTGACTCTTCTGCTTCCTTTTTTTTTCCTTTCCTTCTGAGCATTCTTTTGTGCTGGAAATGTCAACACTTGGAATCAGATGTGCCTGTGCCTCCCTTTCTGAGCAGGTGCCAGGTGCAGAGGAGCCTGTCCCAGTGGGAGCCTCCTCTCCGGGGCCGGTGCTGCCGAGGAAGGGCAGAGCCGGTGCCTGACCCAGCCACCTAAAATTAGAGCCTGATGCCAAGCCCAGAGTTAAGCCCTAACTACTCAACTTTCATAAAAACTGCTTTTGTCATTGCTTGATGCCTGCTGGCCCACTGAGCAAGCAGGTATCAGGGCTAATCCTAAAAATGCAGGGTTATTTTTACAGCGACCTTTCGAAATGACCTGGAAGTGGTGTCATTGGGATCAAACCAGAGCTGTTGGTAGTTCATTAGGCTCATGTCAGTCTGCATTTGCCTCCAAAACATTTCTTCAGGTATTCCAAGTACTCGTTTAATGCAATTAATTTAACCCAAGACTATCTTCTTTTCTATTTGGAAATAAAATCATCATATGTTTTGGCTTTAAAAGAAAAAAAAAGGGAAATGTTTAGCTTTTTTAGCTATTTTGAATTTTTTAAGATTTGAAGTGATAAGGTCTGTCTTCATCAGAATGCAAAAATCACTCTTTAGTTGTCACTTAAATTTTATCCTTTAAACTTTAAATAGCTCAGTGTTACTTTTTCTGATGCTGTAGTTATTTTTAAATTACTTTGGTGGAAGTTGAAATGCATATATATTATTTACAGAAATAACTTAAAACTAATAGTATTCTGAAAAAAAAAAACCCGAACAAGCTACTTGAAAGCAGTTTGATAATTAAACAGAACAATTTAAAAACTAAAAAAAAAAAAAGCACAAAGCAATTTGGAAAGGAAGTAATTTGTATAACTAGCAAATATTTAAATAGAACAGGACTATTTCCTGCAGCGTAGGATCCTTTGCAGAGTGTTTCAAACAGTTGAACTCACAACAGGAAGTAATTTGCTGCTGAAAATAAGATCACATGAAACTCACTGCCTATAGTGATAAAAGGGAAGTGCTTCACTTGGTGGAACTGCTGGTTAATGTGAGAGCAGGTTAGTGGCACTGTGTGCTTTACACTGGGTTGGGATGTCTGCAGCAGGAGCACAGAAGATATGACAATCCCATGGAACAAGCATTAAATGAACAAAGGTCCCATGGGGCATCAGACGACGTGAAATGGCTGTTAGAAAACATCGAAATCTTTATTGTAGGTGCTGGGAGTGTGAAACCAATCAAACAAGGACGTTATAGATCTCTGCACTGTCACACACAGGGAAATAAAGACAGTGAATAAAATTCTAAGTTCCTGAGCAGGCCAAGGTATAGGTATGGACCTTTAAGTAGAAAAATTAAACAGCTTGAAAATCCATTTGCATATTTCCTCTAAAGTGGCCACTGTCAGGATGATGTTTGAGGATACCTGATCATGAACTTGGAGACAGTAAACCAGGATACTTCTAATTTTGATGTACTGCCCTTTCAGGTGGCAATGGGGAAATCTTTTCCAGAGGCTGAGGAAAAAGTAAATTCTTGGTATTAAACAATGCAGAAAGATTAACATTTTCTTGGAGGTTATGCATGAAGTCACTCCTGTCAGCTGTATCAGCTACTTCTTGTGTCCAATCTACAAATTGCTTCGAGAAAACAGTGTATTTTTATAAACCTCCCTATATTTGATGTTGTGCCTGTTTCATGGGGTTTTTTACTACATTGTCACCCTTGAAGGACCTCTGAGACTTTCAAGACTGCAGATGCAGCTTAACCCACCATCCTTACATTCTTAAAGAGTTTAAGGCAGTGCTAGTGCTTTTCCAAAGCAACTTCTTTCCTTGAGGTGTAATGCCATAATCAGTAGGAATTGTTGGGTTGACTTTGGTAGTGCATGTCTGAGACACAATTGACCTGTTGGTCCATCTTTTTAAGGGGTCATTCTTAGGAAATACTTACCCTTATTTATTCATTCTCAGCTGCTGCTAGGAATCTTTGACTGGTTTTAGGTGATGTACTTGGGCATTCAACAGCAGATTCAATAATGTGGTCATCTTCTCCAATCTGCACCTAATTCCCCAATGTGATAGTTTGGTGTTTTCCTGACACCAGACTTTTCTGTCTGTGCTAAGGTACTCTTTTGAATTCAGCAAAAGTAATTTAGCTCTATGCTGCAGTGTTAAATTATTATTATAATCTGAATTTTAATTAAATCTTCACTATATAAACATGACATTTTAATGCTCTCAGTAATAAAATAGTATTTTATTTTAAGTAAGTCACTAGAAAGATGTTATAATAGTTGAGATCAAATATATTTGCACTCATTCTAGGGGGAGAAATTATATAACACAGTGGTATGATTTATCTTTTTTTTTATTCAACTATGTCCAAGTATGCCCGTGCATATGTAAAATAATTGCATTCCTACATTAGTCACAAGAGCTCTCTCAGGGGAAATGATGTTGAGTCATGTGGTTCCTTGTGCCAGGAGAGATGCAGTGTCTTCCTTCCTCTCACCGAGATCAGTGGACTCTGGCAGTGAAGTCCCTTGATTAATTAAGTTACCTGACCCTTGATTAATTGCTCCCTGATTTGTGCAGGGCATTAAGCCTGGAGGGAGCTTCCCCTGCTTTCCTGGGACGCTGCCCTGTAAATGTGCTGTACAACCAGGGCAGTGCAGGATTGCTCTGCTGGGAGCTGTGCCTGCTCTAAGAGATGAGGATCTGCAGGGGAAGTGGTCTCCAGGCCAGGCATGAATAGTTTGTGCAGTTTAAGAAATTTGTCTCTTTTTTTTGCTTTGCCTAGAATCCCAAAACAAGAGGCTTGGATTCTGCCACCTGAGGTCATCTCAAAACACACACGATGTAATGGTTTGATTCCCAAAGTCCTGCACACTTGGGACTCTCATTAAATTAGTGATTACCAGTAGAGTGAAAGTCGTTGAAGTTTTTTTTGTCCCACAATGCTTGTTAATTTTGCAGTTTCTATTCAAAATCATCATTGTCCAAATACTCTCCTTTAATCACAACATGCCATGCTGACACAGTTATTTACCTAGTAATCATGCCATACCTCAATATTTATGCATATTCATGGCACCACAGAAAAAAATATGGTATAAAAGTTGCTTCAGACCAATGCAATCACATACACTGATAATTTAAATGGGTATTACACAATTATTTATTCAGCCTTTAAAAGAGGAAAATCAGTTACCAAAGCAACTGCTATATTGTGTGTAACTAATGCTATTTTTAAGATAAAGGACATTGGTAAGGCACACATATCAGTATCTCTTGGAAACATGTCCACACTTTGCAAAGGGGAAAAGCATCAGGACTATTATAATAACTGAATTTGTGAAAAGAAGTTAGAACCTGTTTGCCAAGTATTTCCTTATAACTGGGTTTTATTGCCATTCTTACAGCATTGTAAAGTCTTCTGACAAGACTTTTAAATAATATTCAGGGAAAAAAAAACCAAAGAGAAATAGAAATGTGCAACAGCAAGGGATATACGTTTGTATTCAGGGTAAGTCTAGATCAAAGAGCATTTGCAATCCAAAGTGTGCAGCCAAACACACAACATTTATACCATTGCAGAAGACCGCATAAATACATGCTATGGAGAATAATTTTCTTCTTTTCTTTTCTGTTCAACCAGTAGAATATTGCCCTATCCTTGCTCTGAGACTTGGGAACATAATGTGCTCTGTATTCCTTGTCACAGAGCAAATGCTTGAGGCTGAAGATGTTTGCATATCACTGTTATGGGCTGAACAACCATGATTCTGTGTCAGAGTGGAAAATAATAGCACATGACGTAAGCTTCAGTAAATCATTTTTGTCCTAAGTGCACTAATAACCAACTCACAGACTTATAAAATGCCTGTTTTTACTTTTTATTCTGGCAGTCCAAAGGGCACAGAAGAATATTGAAGAAGAGCTGGGTTTTATTCATCATATTTAAAATTTTTCTGTTAACATCCTGTTCATGAATAGAGCGACATTTCCGTGCACTCCAGAATTGTTTACAAAATAACTTCCAAAAAAAATCCTGGTCCCTGGCTCACTACACTTGAAACATTGTGAATGCCTAATGTTGATCAAAGTCCTTCAGGTGGGATAAGTGAAGTGATGCTGTGCTGAATGTTATGGCTTGCCTCAAATGCTTTTTGTGAACCTGAAGGGCTATTAATATGAATATATTTTTCTTTTGGTATTAGACAAAAATCTCTATTCAGAAGCCCTGGAAAACTTGGCTTGAAGAATGCCTGCAACTTGATCCCTGCAACATCTTCTGTCTTTGAACAGCCAGGATACAGCAATAGTGAAACTGGAGCTAGTGGAGATAACTCTGATGGTCTACATTAAAGTTATGATGTCCTGGAACAAGTGTTTTTCTTATGGGGAAAAAAATGATGAACTTGCCCAAAGTCAAATGCTGATGCACCTCAGACTGGGTAACTCAAATAGTTGCTGCTGTGATTCTGTAGCTGAAGAGCAGGGTCCAAAATGGGCCCCCAAGAAATGCTGGACTGATGCAAAGGAGGAAACCCCCTCTCCCAAAGGAAGATTTCTGGATTTTTTTGTAAAGGAGCATTTTCCCAACCCTGGGTGAGATTTTCAGAGCTGTGTAAATAAGACAACTTGCAGTGAAAGAAGTGCACCTGGGTTTTGCTACAGCTCGTCGTGATCCATTCTGTTCAGTTAGAAATAGAGTTGATTTATGTGATATTATTAATCTATCCAGTAAGTTCTTCAGTCATTTCTGTTGCTGGCTGAATAGAGCTTCAAATCATCTGCTGTCCAATTTGATGAATAACAGCAATGTCAGAGCCCGTGGCTAATCCAGCATTAGTCATTTCTCTGCTCAGGTGTGGTTTCAGTTTCTCAGTTCAGGGATACTCATCTATGGAGGGGTATTTTGGGAGAAGCACGAGCCATGGATTGGTGCATGCATCCTTTTTGTGGCTCAGCTCTGCAGAATGCTGCAGGAGAGCTGTTGTCTCTGATATCAGGATCAAAGTCCACAGCAGACAAGTCATCCAAGTCCATGCAGAACTCTTTGTTTTCTCTACAAATTGGATAAATTCTGTTGGTCTCTGATGTTGGTCTGTGATAGAAAGTGAGTTGAAATATTTGAAGATATTTCATTGCATTTAATATGCCTCGGTGGGAGTGGAAATGGATAATCTGGGTTAGGAATCCAGGAGTGTGAGCCTTTCCCCAGAGAGAGGAAGATGGGAGAAATAGTTTTAGGAAAGATGCATCTGTTTTAATTTGTCTTTATTCCTTCACTGTGGATATGAAGGGCTTTTCCTGGCTCCCTCTGCTGGCTATGAGGCTGGTTCAGCTATTTTTTTTTTCCCATGACAGTATTATTTTTGCTGATTAAAATAGCTATGGCAGCTTTGTGTCTATCTCAGCCTCCCTCCCCCCATCCTGTCTTACACCTTCCTCTCTGCTTAAATACACAATTGTTTTTATGACTAATTCCTCTTTTCCCCTGTAAGATTATTGTGTGATTCGTGTTTAAAAATGAATCAATCCTTTTAAAAAGCATCAATTACTCCAAGTACATAAACAAGGGTGAAAAAAAGAGAAAACCATGTGAAAGTCATAAAATATTAAGCAGTAATTTCCAGTATGACCTAACTTTTTGTTAATGCTGAATTTAAATAATGAAAGAAAATAATAACAGCAACATAGCAGCAGCTGCCCCAAACATGAAATGTTTGTATTATGCTTTATGCAGTGTCTGTTTTCTAATCACCTGAGATTTGAAATGCTGCACCTGCTCTGTAGTACTTAACCAATAGTAGTACTTTAGCCTGACATTGAATTTCCATCTCTAGAAAATTTAGGTATAAAAAGATTAAGTCTGACAGTTCTCCTGTAGAGCAGGTAGTAACTACCATCACAGATGGATCCCAGAGCATCCCCAGCTCACAGAAGGGGACACTAATCTGTTAAGGATTAGCAAAATATCAAGTCAAGGCAAAATCCAACGCTTGCTCAGACATTCATTTTTCCCTGTGAATTCTAGCATCTAGGTGTAGTTTTCTACTTCACCTGTGACTGATCACAGTTATTATTGTCTGTCTGGCTCTTAGCACACTCAGATTCACGGGGTGTGTGCTTGGGTTTGGAGTTTGCTCGGGCAAAACTAAAGGGAAAAGAAAAAAGTAAAAAAAAAAAGTAAGTTAATTTAAAAAATGGTGCCAGGCCAGAAAATATCAAACCAGAAAGGGTCTATGGCCATTTTCTGAGCACTCTGTGAGCAGATACTGTTTTTTCAAAACCTCTTACACCACACCATTGATGCATTCTACAACACAGACATAGATTTTTCATGTTTTTGATTCATAATTCAATTCTGTTCTGTACTCAGAGAAAAGTCCAAAAGGCTGCCCACCATAGCTGCAGTGCTGAGAGTATTGCCCCTGCCTGCTGGTACTTGGTGGACACGACCTGAGCCGGCTTTGGGCACATTTCCAGAGCAGAGCCCTGTGACTGATCACAGTTATTATTGCCTGGCTGCTCCTTAGCACACTCAGGTGTGTGCTTGGCTTTGGAGTTTGCTCAGGCACAGCCACAGCCCCGTTTCAAGGCTCTGCTGAAGCAGCACCAACAGGGGCTGACCTTGCCTGGAAAAGCCTCGAGCATCGTGGCCACGGCAGCAAGGACTGCAGGAGCCAAGCAGCTGCATGCCCCAGCTGCATCTGCTGCGACCTGCAGTGGGGCTCCAGGATCTTCCAATGAATGTCAGCCCTTCCCTTCTGAGAGTCACCTCCCCAGAGGTGGGCTCCTGTCTGCCTCTGCCTTTGGGGAAGTCCAGACAAGACCCTGGCCTGAAGGGGTTTTTTTTGTGTGCCGTTTTTAACACTCCCTGGTGGCTCAGCCCAAGTCCTGTGGAAATTCCTAAAGCGCTTTGAGGGTTTTGAAAATGTTGCTTTGTACCTGTGAGGCTTCCCTGTGTTCCCAGAGATAATGGGCAAATCTGTTAGCAGTAGGCAGAAAATTCTCTTAAGATTCTTGTGTTATTCTTGCTGTTATAATATATGGATGCTGCAGGATCTTGAATGTTTCTATCCTTACAGCTTCCTGCTGAGATGATATTATTGCTTGGGTTAAAAGCTAAGTGGCTTGGTGTATGTACACACTCCAGTCAAATATATGATTGCTAATAATCTGTGTGGCATGAATGGAAAAATAAAGCAGAGCATCACATCAGTGAGAAATTCACATTTGGTTTGGGATTCAATCTGGGTTGAATTTTGTCTTAAATTTAGGCTGCTGTTCTCTTAGAACTTTTTGGTTGTTTTTATCCTCATTAACCAGGGAATATAAATTCAACCTTGAAAGTGCTTCTCAAAATTTTGATGTACAACATTTTCTAGATGTAAAATTGAATTTTTTACTAAGTGAAAATGTTATGGTTTTAATAAAGTAAAATAACTACTATGAAAACTATCAACATATAGAAAATTAATGAAATAACTTGAGAGGTTTAATTTTTTTGACAAAATTCTACATTTTTAGTGACTGGGGTAGAGAGAGAGAAGACAGCAATTCTAAAACATTGAAATTCCTTTCTAATTGACTGTAAACTTCCTTTATGTTACCTTTCACAAGACCAGATCATACAGCAGAGGACGTAAGTTTATACAGTAAGGTCCCCTAAGTGTTGAATAATTTCCCAAATTCACTTCTGCTTGCATACGAGGAATAATTTGAACACCTAATTTGGAATTTGATAAGAATCAACATATATCACGGCATGAATCAATTCTGAGATATCAAAACAAAGTTAAATCAGTGAAGTTACATAGCTGAGTTGTTCCAGCTGTACAGATGCCCATGGTTTGGTCAGGTGTCCACCACCCCACCTGGTTGTCTTTGTCCCTTTCTGTCGGGCATTTGCTGCAATGACTTTTGCTGGGAGAGCTCCTGTGTTTCCAGAGCCCAGGGTAATAGGATCCTGTCTGCTTAGGTAATGAAAAGCTGAAGCTTGATGACAATTTAGATTCACATCAGTCTGTTTGAATAAAACATCATAAGTGGTGTGACTTTCATACAACATATTTCCTACAAAGCTCAATAAAGAGATTTAAGCTGCTCATGTTTTAGCAAGTGTTTCTAGTGCATCTTTCCCCTGACTCTGCTTACAGACTTTCAAACTCTTATGATTGCATTTTCTGTTTGAGCCGATGTAAGGAGCACAGTCTGTCACTTGGTTGAAGATTACAGTCTGACTCCTCACATTTTTGAACTTATCATATGAAGAGAATTTCTGATGGAAACAAGATGGCTGGTCAGGGTCAAGAGCAGCAATAGTCTCAGAAAAGTGACTGTCTATGGGTGTGTGTAAGTGTGTGTGTGATTTTTCCTTGTAATTAATTTTTATTCAGAAGGGGAATCTTTGAAATACTAAAACACAGTTCCTCCAGCTGCTGGGCTTTTTCTGCTTCTCATGGGTGCTGTGTGTGATAGAGCTGTCTTTTCACCAAGGCTTCTCATGCGACAGATGATATCTATGTATTGCCCTGCTGTTTAATGTGAAGCAAATGGGATGGCTTATCTAATGTGACAGGTACAGTCGTCTGTTGTCAAAGCTGTGACAGGACTGACCAGGATTATCTGGATGAGTGGTCATCATGATGCTGCAGCATGGAAGGTGTGGGCCTCGTGTATAAACTGCAGCACAAGGAGATCTAGGGCCACTGGAGTGGAAAAGTTGAGGCAGGCTAGATTCTAATGTGATGTATAAAGACATCAGACACTGATGAGTGAAATTAGGATAAAGGTTTTGGGGGTAGAGGAGGTATGAAATAAATACTTCTTGGAAAATGTGGTAGGCATTATTTGCAATAAAATAGGATGCAAGTTCATTTTTCTGCAGTTAGGCAGATGTCTGTGCAGATTGCTGCTCTGCATTTTTTGGGACTCAGTGAAGATTCTCCCAGTGCCCAGGCTAATAAGGTACAGAGGCAAGTGACTGAGCAGCCAACAGTATGAGATATTTTCACTAAATATAATTGCAAGCAAATGGACCAAGCATGTCCATAGTTTAAAAGTTGGTTCATTATGTGGCGGCACTGTCCAATGTGAAATGACAGCGACATTACTGTGAAATGAGAATGACATTACTGTAGCATTGCTAGAACATAAAATTTTGCTGTTACAGCTGTGATTTTCATAGGAGCCTCCCAGTGCCACATTTTGGACATTCATTGGGGAATGATTTTTTCAAATTGTGGTCCATTTTGCAACAATAGAAATGAGCAGGAAGAAGGAGCTGGACATGCTGCTGGACCTCCTGCAGCACAGCAGAACACACTCAAGAGCATTTGAGGGTGACAGCCCAGCAGGCTGCATGGCTTTAGCAGGTGCTTCACAGTGTTTTCTTGAATCTGCATCTTCCAAAGCCATACAGGTAAACAAACCCCAAAGATCTCAATTGGAGGAAAGCTCAAATTGTAGGAAAGCTTTTCTTCTGTTGGAAAACTTGCAGTGTTCAAGCCATCAGGTGTCTGTCATGAGACTTAAGCTGAACTGGCAGCCTGTCTCACACCTTTTCCAGTGGGTGGGACTGGCAGCACTGCTGTAATGGTGTGATTGGAAGGGTACATTCTAGTTTCTTTCCAAAGAGCATCTCTTTAGAAGAGTGTCACAATGTAGAGATTTTTCATGGCTTGTAAACATGGAAAGAGAGTGTCTGTTATTCAGAGAAATGGAGAAATGGTGTTTCTGCCTACCCTCACTGGCCTGAGGAGAATTTATCTACATCACGTTCTACTTGGCTTTCCTTGGGAAATGATGACTTGAAGAGCAGCCTCAGTGGTTCCATCCTAGTGCTTCTCTCTCACTCTGAATGATCCAGCCTTGTCTTTAGGCACTTCTATTTCTGTGTTTTGAGGTTGTGGGCACTGAGGAGCTGTGGGTTTCAGTCAGTACCAGCTTTCTGTTTTGCTATTTAGTTCATTTTCCAATAAAACCAGTGTAATTATTAAATACAACTTCCTTAGTGGCCAGAATGATGTCAAACGTGCTGTGATTATACACAGGAGCATCTGTGGGGTCTGGGAAAGAGAGATGAAATGTCTTACTGCTATTTTTGGCACTGATGCTTGTTATTTCTGCCTTTTGCAGACCCTCTGTGCCATTTTGTGATGACAAAACTGATCCCTGAGGGCACAATTGATATTAATGAGATGTAAATGGCAGATGAGGTGACAGATGACAGTGTCATCAACCAAAGAAATAAAGAACAGTATCATGAATAAGCACAAAACAGTCAGAAGACATAAATGAACTGTACATAGTATTGTTAAACAGGTTTATTTTAAAGGTAATGCATTGGAAAAAGAGATAATCAGGGCATGAAATATTAGCATGAAATGACTCTGACAATTGTAGCTCCTAGCAAACGTTTTTCAGGGTATTTATTGTTGGAGACTGAGTAAGAGAAAGATTATTCATTTATTTATTTAATAGTGGCAGTGACAGAAGAAGTGTGACAGTGGAAAGCAGGTATAGTGCACTTGCTGTTGAGGAAAGAAGGGTTTGATGTTTTCATGGGTCACCACATGAATAAAAGAGGAGAACGAAAGATGGTATTTAGCAAAGGTCATGAAAGCTTTAATCTGGAAGCCTAAGACATAGGTCTTGGCATGTTAAATAATCTGAAGCCTGGTAGAAGATGAGATTTTCACAAGGACTCTGCCTTGGTGTTTACAGACTGATTCATAACTGTCCAACCACTGACAATCCATCTAATTTTTTATCACTAAAACATGTAAAAGCTGCTGTTTAACTCACTGGTGCCCTTAGGAGCCCAGATTTGAAGAATGGGCTGAGCTTTTGAGGATTCCATATGGATAATTCATGTTCCCCTCATTCTGGCCTAGGTACTCCATACCTTTTTTTTTTAAATTTTTTTTTGATGCCCCATTGAGTTTCTACAGGTTTCTGGCTCCAGCTCTACCTGATCAGATCTGTCAATCCTCCCTCCTGCCCTTGGCCACAGTGCTCTTTCCTGAAGAGTTATTTTGGAAGCACAGCTGCAAAAAGTGAACAGAAATTAACTTTTGCCCCACACTTTATTAAAAATGTGCTGTTCTGCCTCACTGGAGTACAGGAATCACTTCTCTGGGATGACATGGGGCCTTTCCAGCTCAGCAGAACCTCTGCAAGAACATCTCTGTGTATTTTTCCCTTCCCTGTCTTCTTCTGCTCTTGTTTCCTCTCATCTCAGCTTTGGGGCGAGCACTTCCAATGAACCACACAGGAAATTAATGTTCTTGGCTGTACATGACAAAATAATGCTGGCATTATGAATGGGAGTGGTATCAAGCTTGTAACATGTACTTGTATCAATTAGACAATATATGGGATTGTCATTAAGTTCTGTGCACATGTTCTAATTATTTCCTTAGTTAATAATGACTGTCTTCAGTGTCTCATTGATGCTTTTTTAATAACTCCCAAAATTTAGATGGTTAGCAGACTTGATTGAATTTCTTTTCAGATAAAACTTTTGTGTGGTGTAACCTAAAATGTGCCTTTTTTTTGGTTAATATATATGTTTTTTGGTTGTGTATGAAACCAAATAATTTTACCTTGCAAAAATATCTTGCAGAGTTCCAAATGGGGAGAGATTGATACACTTTGAACGATGCTGTCATGTAGGTTTATGACTCAGCTTCATTAAGGCCTGGTGAGGTTTGAACACCATTTGTGCCTCAGCAGAAGGAAAAATTCCCTGTTACTGGATTTATCCAGGGAGCTGCAGTTCTGTTATTTCTCCAGGAATGGTTTCAGCTGGATCCCCTTCCTCTTAAGTCACTGGCTTGAATCAGCTGGATCAACTTCTTCTGGTGTAAGTGGGCGTTAGAGTGGGTTGGAGTTGCATAAATTACTACATGTGGCTGACAGTCGACTATAGAATTTGAATTCTTTTTGTATTTTTTTTCTGCTAAAAACAAAAAAAAATACGATTAAAAAATACTGTGCCATTAAATTCAAGTATTTTAGTGTCAGAATAAATACAAGCCATCTCTTATTAATTCTTGGTCTGCTGCTTGTCAGGATCATTGCTCTTCTCTGGCATTTGGCATTTGAAATTAAAACTCTATTATTTGCTCTCACAGGTCACACCAAATAGATATTTGATTGGAAGACCCAAAACTTTTAGAGGCTTTTTTCTGATGTGAATGCTTAAATTAAAAATTCATAGTTCACTTTCCTCAGCTACTGTGCAACGTTCCTTTAAAATTCAGCGTTCCAGTGAGCAATCTTCATTTGATACAATATTCATGGATGGTAATCACAGAAGGTTGCAATGCAGTCAGAGCAGATTTGTTTGGAAGTTCAGTGGCATTTGTTTGGGAGCCTTTGCCGAGTGCTTGTCCCTCACTCCCCAGTGCTCTGTGGTAAATTCCCCAGTTCTGTTCTTTGGCATGGGGAGTTTCTCTTGGGCTGCTTGTTCTGGTGCTGATGTGTTACTCAGCATCCCGAGAATCTGTCCTTTAAAACTGGGGAGCTGGAGTGGTTTGGCTTTTCTTGCAGTGCCTGCAATAAAACCTGTTTGCTTTGGTTTGACAGCACAGCCTTGCACTGATAATCTGGTTCCTGATTCAGTCAATGGATCTGTCACCCTGTGGACAGCAAAATTCCTTAATTTAGTTGTCATGGGTTGGATTAATTCAACAGGCTTTGGCATTTGTGCTGGATTCAGGTGCAACTATTTATCTAACTTGTATGCTCTGGAAATCTCTTCTGGCACAAGCAGGAAGAGAAGAATACAGCAAAATACTGTGCCCTTTCCAAACAGCCCTTGATCTTAGGATTTGACAAAATTCATTTTCAGAGAGTTTTGTTGCAAGCCTACAGAATGAAATTGGCAACCCATCCTCTGTTCCCTTAGGGTGATATCTTCAGTGATTTATGTAAAAGTCTGTGTAGCTGAATATGTAGAGAGATTATTTTTGACATTCCTGGCTTGAATAAATGATGCATTTTGAATTGCTGGATACACCAGTTCTCAGGTGGCAAAGATTTTTCCCGTGTAAAGAATAACAGTACCTAATAAACGTTTTCACATTTAATTATTTTAAATGTATTTCTGTTTGCTTTTCTAATCAGAAGTATCATTTACTTGCATCTTGGATTTAAGTGATTGTGAGGAGTTTCAATCACAGGTATTTAAAGAGCTGCATATGGTTGACATAAATGAATAAAATGGAAAGGTTTATTCTCTTCCTCTTTTTATTCTGTAGGAACTCACCTGTTTCAAGTGCTGGAGTTGCAGAGAGATGTGGTTGGGAAATTCTGGCAGAACATTCAGGTACAGACCTGGTAAAGTATCTAGAAATCACAGAGTGCTTGCCTAAAACTTCCTAAACCAAGGCTGAATACAAAGGCATTTTTATCTCTAGATATGCTCCCCTCTATCAAACTATTCATAGACATATTTATATGAAGCAAATATTTACCAGTATTCTGGTTCTATTTTTAAAAAGTATTTTTCCTTTTCAGTTTCCTTTTGGAATATGTAGCATGGACTCTCACCTCCCTCATCACAAGTGATTCAGCAGGACTCTGTTTTCACTGACACTACTACATGTTCTACACACAGGCAACTAAAAACTCTCTCTGCTCTGCCTGCTTCCTTTTGAATTTATTATAGAGCTCTTTTTTCTGCCTTGCTCACTAACTCAGCCCTGCCCCTGATTCCTCAGGGGCTCCTGTGACCTAATCAGGTTGATTTCTTGATCCAACTCACTTAGTAGAATTGTCAATAATGTCATTTAATTTGGGGCACCAGTACCATGTTCCTTTCCCTCTGACACTCCTGTTTACTTTTCTTCTCCCCACTGTGCCATGAGCAGGGTCTGGTAGCTGAGGAGCAGCCAGCCCATCTCCTGTCCCAGTGTACATCCCAGAGAGCTCCTTGGTTGCCTTTGGCACCCACCTGATACTCCACTCCTTCACTGTGGTTCCCTCAGCATGGAAATGTCTGGTTGGATTTAATATGCAAATATAGTCCAGGAGCTCTGCTCTCAGTGGAAAATAGCCCTGGCAGGACTCTGAATAAAACAGGCTGTGAGTTGAATGGAGTGGCTGCTTTTAGGAAAAAGAAGCATTGCAGAGCAGCACAGTATGGATGAGGTATAATGAGTCATTTAAAGCCATTCCTTGTCTCTTTTTTCTGTGAACCAAATGTGTTTCTGAGCTGAGAGAATAAATGTGACATAAATCTGGAAAGGAGACCTTGGATCATTGTGGTATTGCCTGGTTTCCCTAGTGTAGCAGACTGCTCATGGTACAGTTGCTTGACAGGAGTAAGTTCTTGGTTTGCCTACACACTTGAAAATGAACCAAGTGACTTTCCTGTTTTCTTAACACATGATCAGCAAACATAACTCTTGTTACACTACATACCTAATTCCCATAATATTGTCAGTTGTGCCCTGACATAATGTGTAAAGACACAGAGGATCATTTCTTCAGTAGATGTAAGCGGGTGAGGATGAGAGGTATTCTGACAGCCAGGCACTGGCATTCCAGAGCTCTCTTCTCCACCCCTGAAACAGAAGAAGCTGTGCTTGTATGAGTTCCTGGGTAGGTAATTTTTAGGAAATGCAGAATTCTGGCTGAGGCAGAGAAAGCATGTGTGGACACAACAGAGAGATTTCCAAGGAAATGCTTCTGGTGGAGTTGCATAATACCTGTTATTGGGGAAAAAAACTCATAATGTTTCTTGCTCTTTTTCTTCAGTGGGGGCAGTTTTAGCTTTCCAGTATCAACTGCACAGACCACAGAGTAATGGTTCAGCATTAGTCAGCCTGACAGGGAAATGCAGGACACCAGCAGCATTTCCTAGATGGACTAAACCAGTTTACGCAGATAATAAGGTAAGGACAGGTCTTGGAGTCTCCAGCTGTGGCTGTGCCATGCACAAATGACCAAGGGAAAGCTAAATATGCTGTTCACACAGTATGCCAAGGACACAGCTGAAGAGACAAATAGTCTGTTCATTCATGGACTGTTCTGTTCTCCCTTGGACCACTCTGCCTTTCCTTGTAAACAGGGGCTTTAGAAATTAATGTCTGGAAAACAGGTGCTTCCCATGCTTCTGTCTGTAGAGCTGTTTGCAAAACAAGTGAGTGCAAGCAGACATACACACTCCTAATCTTCAGAAAGAAACAGTTAAGGCTCATTTTGTTGGTAGATTATCTGAGGGGATTATCTCCCTGTGAGAATCCTGGTCAGCAGTGAGGGCTGCAGCAGTGCCTTTGAGCTGTGTCAGGATGTGTGGATGTGCTGGCTGGGCAGCTTGATTGGGATATGTTGGCTTTTTGTGACTACAAAGTCCTAAACCACTTAGCATAATTAGTTTAAGTAGTGGCTAAAATAAATAAATCTATTACACCACGGTGATTATTTGCTGATTTTTTTAAAAACACTGAGGTCCTGATGTATACCATTGCTTTGAAAGTTCAAGTACAGTATGCATTTCTGACATTCTTTCCTAATTTTTAGAAAAGACTGATGAAAATAAGAGGTATCTGGTGAGAACAGAAATATTAATGTGTTGTTCAGGACAAGTTAAAACAGGGAAAGGCAAACAGTAGCAGTGAGTCAGCCTTGCAGAGAAAATAACTAGTACAGACCTTTAGTCTGGGTGACACTATCACAACTCACTCGACTAGAAAAGTTCTCTACCAGAGGCCTTTTCTGAAGAGGTCAGGGGGATAAAAATGCAAAATACAGTAGCCATATATACAGAGAAGGATCAAGGGAAGATTTAGGAAAAACAAAAGAGGTGCAAATCTAATTTCAGATGTGAGGAAAATGTTAAAACCATAAATAAATTATAGCTATGGAGCATTTAGAACTGTAGAATTAATTATAATCTTAATAGAAGTCTGAGAGCAAGAGCCTGCTGTGAAGGCATTACAGGGTTAATTAAGGCCAGTCTTGGAAACACAACACTTAACAAAAAAATATTTTTGAATTACTTGGAAATGCTGGTGCAGAAACCTTGCATGGAGCTAGGCAACCACCTGTACAAAGGAAAGGTGAATGCCAGGGGCTCACTCCAATTTAATTTTCTGTGTTGAACATCTATCCTAAAATTGATATTTCTGTGGAAATGTTAAGTTCAAATATGTTGTTCTGACATGTTTTCGTATTTTTATTGTCTCCTTTAGTTGTTCAGATTGGTTGCTATGAAGCTAATATGGATTTATGGCCTGTATGAACAAACTGCGGTTGGAATATGACACCAAATTGTTGGGGGATAAATATAAAGGCTGCATTGTTTCAATATGTCTGGAGTAAGAAGTCATAATTTTTTGAGTTAATTATTTTTTCTGAGCAAGAGAAGAACTATTAAAATAGAATTTACACTAGATTTTGTGAACTGGATATCAGGGACTGTTTTTCCAATGTGTGAATTCAATTACAGGCTATAGTGAGAAGTGTGATGTTACAAATCTAATTGATAGGCAATTTGTTAAGGATATAGTAGATTGGCTCAGTTCTTTCATACTGCAAGTACAATATGTTCTTGTGTAATTTTACTCAAATGATCAATTTAAATTATAAGATTAGAAACAAATAGGCATCTGTGGGCAGTATTGATGTGTCATACTCCCAAACCTGACATCCAGGATGGGATGTTGGTAATAATGGTTGGTATAATTATGATTCAGTTATGCTTGTTTATTTGTGAGAGGTTAAACACTCACAGACTGGTTGGAGTCTGGTACAATGGGTGAAGCAAGGAGAGATGTGGTAAGAATCATCAGTAAATTTAAAAATAGATTTCGGATTTAGTTGAGCTTACTGAAGACAATATTAAGGCTGATGTAACTCAGTCGTTCTCAGCCAACATTCATAAACATCCTGTGTTCCTCTGAACCATTGTTGTGGCAAACTGACATGCAGAAAATACTGCAGATTTTGTGTCTGCAGATAGTTGGAACTGTGCCACAGTGCTTTTCCCTTTCATTTTGTTTGAGAGTCTGGAATCTCCAAGTCAGGAATATTAGAATATCTGGACAGCAGTTGCTGGCATTAGGTGCTCACAGCAAAACCTGAAAATCAGTATAAAATCTTTTGGGTTCCATTACACGAGAACACTCCATCTGAGATAGAGTTGCACATGCTGCCCTGCTCTATAGGTTTCCTATTTTCTCAGCTAACATCTGTAAATAACTTTCAGCTTGTCCTTATTGATTCCCCAGCTGCTCTATCTCCCCTGTTGCTCGTGTCAGAGATAGATGAGTCTCGAGGGGAGTGCGAGAAGGCTGGAACAGAACTCCTGCAAACGCCCACAGAGCAGGCAGGATGTTCCACTTGGTCAACAGGAGGATCCTTCTGGTGCCCAGAGAGTCTGGAAGCTCATTGAAGTCATACAGGTTTTCTGCATATCCATCCTGAACAATTACACTTGAAGAACTGAGAGTTTACTGTGTGTTCAAAGGTAAATTGTCTTCCTCTTCCTTTTCTTAATTGTGTTTCCTCTCCAGGTTTTTGCTTCCCACTCATTGAACTCAGCAGCAAAACTCAAGTTCGCTTAAGTGGAAAAAGATCAGTTCCCATGCCAGGAGGAATCATGACGTAGTAATGATAATCTGACATTTAGTTTTTTATGTAATGATAACATGGTATGTTCAGGATTGTATTTACCTGTGAGTTCTGCCTGATGTTATGAAGCTCCTGTCTGATAACATTTTCCTCTGTGGATGTGTGATTATCCACAGGCTGTGTATTTCAGAGTGTTATTATATTGGAGGGTCAGTAAACATTAGAACCTCTTCCAATCTGAGCAATGCACAGCTGTTGGTTAAATAAACAGAACTTCCAGGTTTGTCCTCAGCTGTTTGGAAGGCAGTAATTCCCCTGGAAAGGGGATTACAAGACTTGGTCTGGCACCACAGATACCTGCTAGGTAGGAATGCAAATAGTCTCTGAGAAATGCAAATAGTCTCTGAGAAAGGGAGCAGACACTGAGAGCTTTGCTGTGTTGATAGGAGGAATGCTTTTAGCTGCAGGACCAGTTTGCCTAGAAAGGCCAAAGCAAAGGAAAGGAGGGTTTGTGAACCAGGGCTCAAGCTATATACAGGGGAGGAGAATCATGTGCTTCAGAAAGGCCAAGGTAAAAGCAATGCTGAAACCCCCTTGGGCCAAGCAGAGCTCAGCTGCACCTATCAACACTGGCAGGTCCAGAAGCATCATGTCCAGGTGATGGACATCTGGACAGCTGCCCATGATGGATCCATGCAGGGAGAGCCCGAGGCAGCCCTGCCCTGCTCACATTTGCGCACAGCCTCGGGAGCGCGCGGGCAGCGGGGCTGATGCAGCAGGTTCTCTGCAGATGGGATTTCAGCATTCTTGTGAAGTGGCCATTTGCTGGGGATGCCCAGACATCCAGCATTTGGGAAAATGTATTCAGCCACTGCTCAGAGCAACAGAGGCTCTCCTGCTGTAAGTAACAGGCAAGTATCCATGCTGGGAGAGCTGGCAGGTCTGCGGAATGTGCCTGGATCCATTGCAGCTGGGACCCAGGCACAGCTGTGTGTGAGCTCTACCAGGAAGATACAACAGCAGAACTACTCCCAGACCTGCATAGAATAATGAGATTGGGTTCACAGAGCCTAGTGCTGTTGAGAAGGGAGGAAGAAAGGACTTTTGGATAGGGTTCAAATGGAATAATACACAATTTATTCTTTCAGGTACATTTACTTGTTCAATTCAGTCCCTACATTGTCTCTCAAATTTGTCTATTCATCACTTCCAGCTTCCCTGCTGCAGCGTTGCTCTTTCTCATTCCTCTCTTTCTGGTTTCCACTTCCTCTGTGCATACATAGATCCCAGTTTCTCCTTTATATTCATGTCCCATGAGAAAATATTTCTGCAAGTTGCATTCTTTATTTAACACAGTCTTTTACTCTTACCACACCACTAGAAAGGTAAGTCCCAATGCAATTAGGGATACACATGTCAACAGCTGGTTCTCATGAAAACTGCAGAACTGAAGGTTTGTTGCATCTGTGTTTTATTTTTTTTAAGCAGTTTAGTGTCTTGTACAAATTCCTGTGAAAAGTCAGGGTTTCAGTTCTTGTTTTGGACAGATTTGGGTGGCTGAATTCTGTAGTTGAAGTTCCTGGGTGAATGAATAATATGCAGTTTATAAAAGGTGAAGCAACATGGATAGTAACCAAAAATAACAGCACAGAGCAGTTTTCCTGGCCTCCATCCAGTGCAGACTCAATGGGAATTTCTCCATTGGCTTCAGTTGGACTTTCATCAAGTCTGTTGAGAGAATGTACAAGATGTCCACTTCAAACAGCAAGGTTGGTAATACCTGAAGTCATACTCATCAGGAAAAAGTGCTGGGCTGGAAGCAAAGGCCAGTGGAAATCAGCTGTCATGGAAAGCTCAAAGGTTGTTCGAGCACCGTGTAGCTGACAAAGTGACCTGGTGGTTACACGTGAGACGCGAGCTGTTTAGCTGGGCTGGCTGCATTCACAGAGCACTTGTGGGATTGCAGTGTGTCCTCAGGAACAGCTGGGTGTGAAATGTGACTTCAACTGGAAGGTGCTTTAGGTGTCACAGCACTGCCAGCAACTTTGGAAAGCTGCCCTTGTTTTTTAGTTGCAATGTTCCTGGTCATTAATGGAGACAAACCAAAAAAATCTGTTTGAGTCATTAGCAACAAATTATTTTCCAAAGCATTTGCAAGATGCTAAATGTCTTGAGATATTTGCAGAAGCAAAAGCAAACATTGAAAGGAAAACAATGAAAATTAAACATTTCCATGCTCATTCAAGATTGGTGATGTCAGGGTTAATCATTACTATATAAATACCCAAATAAATAAACTAGGCAAGGCAAGTATTATCTGAGTATTTGCTTGGCTATCTGGCTTTCTTAGGATCTTTAATGGATTTTCAAAACTTATTTCTAATTGACTTGAAATTCGCACTATCAAGTTTCTTTTCACCAAATGCATATGTAACACAGATTAATCAGCCTCAGATCTGACATACAAGAAATGTGAAATAAAAATTGAGAAACTGTGAGTAGACCAATTAGTTTAGAAACACTGCCTCTAAATTATTCCCCTATCTTAAGAAAAAGTGAGAGTTTAGTGCAACACCCGTTCTCTAACCTCTTGTACCAGTTGGAAAACAGCATCACCAATGAAGAAAACGTTTCACCTAAAAAAGGTGTTAATTACTTTTTAAAAAGAAAGAAATAGCCAGTGGTAACCATAATTCTCTCTCTGAATATTTTGCATCAAATTTCTATTTATGCAAAGCTGAAAGATTAAATGTGGTGCTCTGTCTTCAGAGTGCCTGGAGATGCCTACATAGCGAGATGTTATATTTAATAAAAATCTTACATCTATGATCAGTTAGATCTGAATATACCTCACCTCCCAGTCACTTCTGTCTTTAAATTAATGTTTAAATCATCTTTCTTTTGGCTTAGAATCTGATGATGCTTTTGAAGGGTTAGACTGCTGCTATTGGACAACTTACCATGGTATGGAAATGTCTGCCAAGAAGTTTAAAATATTGTGTTTGTTGTAAAATGCTGACCTGAAGATACAAAACATGCTAAAAAGCCTTCTTTGAGTGATAAGAGTGTGTGCAGCATTTGGTATATTTGTATATAAAGCCATTTATTGCTATTTTGCAATGGAGAAAACCAAAGTGTAGACAAAACTAAATTAATTTCCCACAGTCAGACCATGAGTCAGTGACAGAACTGATAAAGGAAACCACCAGCCCTGATGAGGTGGAGGGAAGCAAAAGCTGTGGCTGAGGACTTTCACAGACACAACACCAAAGTCAACGCAGATGAAGATGACTTCAGCGTGGAGGTGGTCACCCCTTCTCCAGCTCGTTCAGCTGGGACTCATTAGTGGGGCAGAAGCTGCTGCTCAGCCAAATCTGATCCCTGCTCCTGGCCCTGGGCCCTGTGGTGCTGGGGATTGGTACCCATGGGTTGTGGAGTCACCTCCCTGCATCCTGTGCTGCCCCTGTGTGTGCCAGGGGTGGTGGGAGGAGGGAAGGGGTGGATGAGGAATGAGTGCCAAGGACGAGGCTGTTGCTGCCTGGAGGAGGTGACTGCTGTGTGCAGCACACTGAAAACCCCTCAACTGCTCTGTCTTTTCCTTTGGTCTTTCAATTCATTATCCAAAACTGTGGTGTTTACTGATCACTCAAGTTTACATTAAAACAGGAAATCTTATTTCAGACTGCAGCACAGATTTACTTGGCTTCTAGATAACACATGGAAACATAGGTACAATTTTGTAAACCGAGCACTTTGGGTTTTTACAACGAGGAGTAATTCACACAGCACTTCTTTGTCCTGTGGAGATTTTGCTGTAATTCATTGCACAAGTGCTGTAAAAACTCAGTAATAAAATACCAAGATGGTGAATTGAAATTGGAATTTTGAAGAATTAACTCAGTAACAATTGCTACTACCACTGGATTAATTTGTATTAATATTTCATTAAAAGAAATTTTATGCCTTTCTTCTAGCTCCAGGTAACTTTTTTCATGAGGAGCAAAGTGTAAATCACAGATCTTAATCAGCAGATGCAAGTGTTTCTTGTGGCATAAAATTAAGCTGTTCAGATAGCATGGCTAAACTTTCTTCAGTTTAAGATAACTTACTAAATTTTATTGTTCAGACAAGAGAGTGTATTTAATAGGAAGCTAAAAAATTCAACAAGTCTATATATTTTTTTTAATGAAAAACCAATTTCTTTTGCCACTGGATAGGACCAGGCTCTAACTGTACAGTCTGTCCCAGTACAAATGCTGCTCCAGGCACAGAATTGAATCCAGATTCTTTCCCTTCTCCCAGGGAGGAGGGAAAATACTTCATCCTTCTCCATGAGGCAATGCATTCTCCTCTGGGCAGATAGCTCAGCTCATGAATGGAAGTGTTGTTTTCCACACTGCAGAGTGAGTTGCAGGGAGACCCTTTTGGGTGCATCTCCTGTGCTCTCCCTCCACAGCTGTGGTTATTGGCTGACTACAGCTCCTTGAAACTGGAGACCAGATTTGCCAGTGCTTGGTGTTGTGTGGCAGCCACGTGAAAACCAAAGTGGAGGCTGCTGTGGGAGGGCAGAGCCAGGAGGGCCGAGTGTCAGTAAGAGATCTATCAAATTACCTCTCCATGGACTGTGCCATTGGGTTGATATAATGAAAAATTAATTGTTCAAAAGCTATTTTCTTTCTCTCACAAACCAAACAGACATACTGAAAATTAGAGCATAGCCATGTACTGGTGGTAGCCTTGCTGCCTCCTTTCATATGTCACCAACCCTGGCAGCAGACAATGGTGTCACCCTCTCAGATGTCTTGTAGTGGCTTTCTCCCATCTCTTTTGCTTTATCTACTTGATAAAATCTCACCTCTCATATGTCTTAAGCACTGAGACTGCAGCCTTTCCTGCCTTCAGTAATTTCCATCTGCACGTAATTCCAGTCTGAATCTCTTCTGTCCTCCAGTAGAGCTGATGTTTTATACACACTGTAACTCTCAAAAAAAAAATCTATCCCTGATTGTCTTTCACCCAGTTCCATTGCCAGGTTAATGTTTTATTTATTTATTTATTGTGGGTTGTACTGTATTTATTGTAGGTTGGCATACAGGTGCTCTGGTCCTGCATATATATGTTGCCCATTCTACTGCTTTTTCATTCTACTGGGTTTAATCAAGAATTGCTCCATTATTCATTCATATTTTTTTCTGGTAAAATATAGCCTCCTAAAGGAAATGATCTAGTTTTTTTGGTAAATGTCTTGCATTGTCCTGGTGAAAATTTACCTCTTGATGGAGAAGATTTCCTTGTTTTATGAACTTTCTGAGGTTCCTTTGAGTTTCATAAAGAAAAATCCAATACATTTCAGTAAAACAAAACTTACTTTATGGAAAACGAGTCTAATTCAGTACTGTTATTTTATGGTATCTTGTGTAGAAATGTTTCATGTCAATTCAGTAAATAGATGTTGATTAATTGCTCATTGTGAAACCATCCCTTTTCCCACAAAGTTTAAATTAGGAATGGCTGCTTGGATCAGCAAGTTTAGCCTCCTGCATGAGACAGGTCATGCAACTCTTTTATTTTGCTTTGTATCCACTAACTTTGCTTGTTGTTGGAAGAAGACCATATGCTTCAGAAAGTGATGCGTGTTGGTTTTTAAATTACCCAGTGTTGGGAAATCCACCACAAAATGAGTAAGTTTCTCTCATGATTAATTAACCTTGCTGCTAATAACATGTGCCTCTTTCTAACATGACTTTGTGTGGCTTCAGCTTGAGCAATTGGTTCTTTCTTATCCCTTTTCTAGAGGGAGGTATCCCTGGTAAGGAATCCCTGTAAGATCCTGTCCTGGGAGCATTCCTACTAGGGATGGAGTCAGGTGGCAGATCCAGAGATACCAGACACTGTGAGGCTGCTGGAAATCTGCCAGTGTTAGAGTCAGGCCCTCTCCTCTGTCTGAGTCTCAGCTGATGATATGAGAATCAGGACAACCAGATTTATAGTTGCAGTTGTAAATTACTGCAATTCCTATAATCTATCCCTTTGTCTCCAGCTTAGCTCTAAAATTTCATATACATTCCCAACAGAAAATATGTAGAATATAAAGGAGGCCTTTAAAACAAACTGAGCAAGTCTCTGAGATTTCAGTTTCACAATCAAGTGATGCTGTTGCTGGCCTTGTAGCCTGGCCTCACCCAGTCTGTGGAAGTGGAGCCTGTGATGTGCTGCTTTTGTGCTTCCTACATTCATGTTCAAGGCTGTTCTTTGTGTGAGTGCAATGGCATTTATCTGACTCACCTCAGCAGCTGATACCATGTACCTTTCCTTGCCATCCCTCTCAGAAGCTCCCACATCAATGGAAGGAGCAGTATTATCTGGATTAAATGTGAGTGTCACAAGAATGGGCTGTATCAGGCCATCTTCTGGTTCTGCATTTTTAGTATTCAGATAACATTGTTGGCAACAGAAGGCAGGCGTCTTCCCTAACAGAGCTGTTGCAGTCAAAGCAGAAATGCTGACATGTGTTAGTGGCATTCCAAGGATGTTTAAATTCACATCTCAGTTACATTTGAACTTGTTTTTCTTCTTTGGTTCAAAGGCAAACCAAAGTTGAAGTTTGTCATTATGATATTGCTGAAACGTCACGTAATTTTCAGTGTTTAGTTTACTCTTGTAAATGACATAAAATTAATGGCATTGGTAATTAATAAGATTATTAGGGAACCATAACTCTTATTAGATTATTAGGGAACCATATAAGTGTGGTGTAATTTTATTAAAGCTCATAGGAAGTAACATTGCTAAAACACTTTTCATTAAGACCAGAGGTGGTGTAAGGCAATGTGCTGTTAACCCATGTGGCCTTAACTCTGTGCTGTACATGAATGCAGTCAGAGATGAAGTAAGATTGAAGAGCTTTGAGTTTAATTCCTTGTTTCTCACAGATTTCCCATGTGACTTTGAACAAATCACTTCCTCTTTTGCTTCTGCCTGGAAAATGGAGAGAGCAGGATGTTCCTGCCTCACAGGCACACTGTGAGCGTGGCATATACTTGCATACTGTGGTGTGGAGGGCTGCAAAAGTGTGTAGTAGACAGATGTGTTACTGCTCCTCAGCAGCAGCTTCAGCAGAGAACAGCCTGCTCAGGCTTTCCACAGGACTGAGTGAAAACAATGTGTTTTCTGCCTCCCCTTACTCTCATTCTCCTTCTTTTAAAATTTTTTTAATCAGCTATACTGTATACAATCTGATTATTTACTGGTGTGGATTTGGAAAGTGGTTTCAGTTTGAAGGATGAAGATATGTGATGATCTAAGAGAGAAAGATTTTCTTTAATTTGAATTCTGACAAAAGTGGACACGCTTCACATTCTCCCTCATCTCACTCCCATTGTCTCCTGTGGCAGCCCTAGCACTGAAATTTATTGATGAGAAACACTGATATAGAGACTTATTAAGAGATAAATCAGCACTCACACAGCATCCAAATCGAGCACAGCAGGGATCAAAACAGACAAGAATTTAGCCTATTGCTAGGGAAAATAATTCAACGATAGTGAACTCTTAGTAGTCAATTTAAACAATCTTGAAAAGGGATAATTTTACACAAAAAATGGGTGGCTTCCACTTTGTGCTGTAGGATATATAACTGTTGTTTTACCCAAGCAATTCACATGACAGTTTCCTAACCAGGAGATTTCTCACACCACTGCACTCTTAATTTTACTGCCTCTGCCTCCTTGGGCTACCTTGCACCACTGCCTTTCCGTGGTGTGCAGTGTCAGAGCAGAAGTGTTTGTCTTGCAGCATAAGGCACTTGACATCCAGACCATTGTCTGTGGCAGTAAAGCAAAACAAAGAAGTGGAACTGCACTTTTATTTGGGATTTAGATGGACTTTGCTACAGCAAAAAAGTAAGTGGGGAAGAAAAGAAAATAAGAGCATTCTAAGTCTTGCTAGTACCAGATTAAACTGCTATTACAAATGACCTAAAAATGTGTGTTGTTTTCCACTTTTTGTTCAGGAGCTTGTGAAAACATGGCCTGATGTTCAGCCAAGGTTGTCCTGAAAGGTGTTCTCTACAAGCCTGATTCCTACACAGTCCTAATGTGTATGGTGGGAGTTTCCTGTATGCACCTTTCATCGAGAGACAGCTGAAGCCTGGAGAGATTTAGTGACTGATTCAAAACATGCTTGAATTCCATGGAAAGATGGCTGTCAGTCTGGGTTGTGACCTGTCCGCTCTTCTGCAGAAAGTTTGAACATGGACTTCATATAATTTCTCCCCATAGCATCCATGTCCCCTCTTTGAAGCCACTATTTGAAAAAAAAAATTCCTATAGCATTAATTAGGTGGGATATTTCAGGTCCTTTGAAGGAGTTTTTGGAAAATCTGTCTGAGTTGGTATGGTTTAAATGTAATTTGGGCAGATGACCTTGACATGACTTTTGATAGCCAGCTTGTATGTCTTGCATTGGTATATATAGCTGACCTTAGTTTTGCTATTTTTAGCAGTGGTAGAAAACAGTAATTTGTGTTTTCCATAGTTTAGGTTATATTTTATCTAGCAGGAAGTCTTATGGGGAGAATTACAACTGTCAGCTAAACTAACTGAGATAGCTGTGAAAGTGGATAAGCTCTCAAAAGAAAAGTCTTAGCAATTAGAAAATGAAAAGTACCAGGAAAATCTTAGTTACCCTTTCCTTCCTGAGTCTGAGAAAATGTCTCATATCATGTAAATCACAATTTTCTCATGTAGCTGTAAATCATTCCATGTGCTTTGCTAAATTGTTCCATCTCAAGGCTCTTTTTATTAATCACTATACACATGTGGGATGGCACAGACTGAGATAGGATCAAATGGATATGTTAAACTGTGGCATCAAAACAACCACAAGCTGTGGAAACAAACACATACAGCAAGTAACAAATGTATAGAACAGCCACTTTACTTCAAAAGATGCCTTTTACCTATTGAATTAATTTTACATTTTTGTTGTTTGCTTTACCAGAAATGAACATATAATTCATGTATGTTCGGCTAAGCATTACAGATCAGTAACTTGTAGACAAATGAGAAAGTCTTCTCAAGGTTGGAACAGCTCCTTGGTTTGCAGTGTGTGTGGGCAATACTGGTATTTCTAATGAAGCTGCCAGTGCTTTAGTCATGTGTAGGACTCCCATGATTGACACAGAAAAAGACAAGTGGGAAAAGGTTATTCTTTACCTATTATGAAGTTTGAAGGGCCTTAATACATCTGTTTCTTTACCAAGGAAATTGGATGCTGCATCACCTTGCCCAGAGCTTTTCAGGTCCTGTTTAAATTATAGTGCATTTCTTAAGGAAATGCCCATGAACCAACTCCCATTTTTGCTTGCTGTTTTGACTCCCACCTCTGGCATTCTCAGGGGAACAGGTGCCTCATTTGCTCTCTGACAGCAGAGGAAAATCATGGCACCTTCACCCACCCAGTGCCTCTCATTGGCTTTGCAGATGTGGAGAAGATGGAAAAGCTGGAATACAGCTGTGAACTCCTGAAAGAAGCTGGGTGGTGGGCAAGGGCACCTGAAAGCTGAACAAAAGGGGCTCAAGAACAGGGGCAGTCACTCAGGAGAGCAACTTGACCTCCTGCTGAAGAGCTTGCTGCCATCTCTTTACACCTTACTGCTGTTAAAACCCACCCCTCTCCTGTGGGAGTCACACCCTGTGTTTACATGACCACAAACACCTCAGAGATGCTTTCTTCACCTCAGAGGTACCAGATCCCCGTGCCTGAAGGCTGCCTTGCCTGGGCACACCAGTGGTGCTAAGATGAGTAATCAGGCTGTAGCCTAATGACTGAGAATTCTCTCTCTGCCCCCTGATTTTTCCCTCTGATGATGTTAGTAAATATTTGTATTACAATATTAATATTTGTCTCTATATAAACCCTGTTTTAGCAAACCTGGTGAGGCCTTGACCTCCCAGAGCCAGAGCACCTCGTGTGCAGCAGCGACTGCCGTGTCAAGAGTCACAGCTTTCCTTTCAGTGAAGTCATGCCAACTTACATTATGTTGGGTGAGATTACAAAGAAAGATTGGGATATTTTATTACACTGTCAATCAGCCTGTAGCCTGGCTCTCATCTGAGTGCTGAGCCCTCTCCCTTCTCTCTCCTCAAACAAAGCAAACAGAAAGCCAAGGTTTTTGAAGGTGTTTATCATGAGATGTAGGAAGCACGGTGACACCTTTGAGTACAACAGAAACCACATGCCAAATCAGTCCTATTGTGAAGTGAAGAGAGCAGGTGGATTTCATGAATATATATGTGCATTCACTGGGCATGGCAGATTTTTCTAATAATGTTGATGAGAGTGAATCGGTACAAAATGGATGGCAATTGAATGACTTTCTTTAGAACAGAAGTTTTTATTGGAGAAACATAATAATTGGTTTCCACAACCCATAGCTGCAGACGCTGATTGTTCTAATGAAAGATGCTGCAGATATTGGCTGCAAAAGAATACAGAAAAATTACAGACACTGACAAAAGGCTGTATTTTTCATTTACTAACTTTATTCCTTGAATATTCCCTTGAGTTACCTTGTTTTGTTTACAAGAGTCTCAGGGGCGGAGGAGGGTGGTGCATTGCCTGCATGGGCAATTACTTTACATACTCATTTCAATCATAATCCATTCAGAATGATAAAAATGAAATCACATGTAATTTATAATCTAGAACTTGCAGCTAGAGCTTTTTAAATATTACAGCTGCAACGTGATTCGACATAATCCCTTGCAGTCATTCAGGCTCTTCTAAAACCAAAACACATTTATCCATAAGTGACAATTACATCTCCACTTTTTTTTTCTGAATATTTGGTATGTTATTATGGTTTGGGGGCCGATCTTGTGTAAGTAATGATTGCTGGTTGCATATAAAGCTGTTTAATTTCAGACCCCCACCTACCCTGAACCTGTTCCATGCACTGTCATTTGCTTAATGCTGCTAATTAATATGAAATAACATGCCACTGTTAGGCAGTTAAAAAGAAAGACTTCAAATGGAGCTTAGCCAGTTGTAATGGCTGTCTTGTTAATACCGTTGTCATGTGCTCTAAAATGACACTAAACAGTAATTCCACTCTGTGAGTATTATGATATGAGTGGCATTTCATTCTGTGTTTAGAAATCCCAAACCAGCATGAGATGATTGTGTATTCCTCCTCCATATGGGGAGAGGAGTTCCCCTAAACCTGATGTGGAGTGTAATTTCTTGGTTATTGATTTGTTTTATTTCCAAAAAGCCATTGGTGACAGAATCTCAGTAGTCTGATGCTGAAGTACATCTGTAGCATATTTCTGAGCAAGCAGCTGCCAATTCAGTTTCTGTTTTGTCCACAGAAGCTGATCTCTTCTGTGTGGTTAATTGCCATTATCTTTTCTTCCTCTCTCACAATTTGCAATGTCTACTTGTTTTTCATGAATTTGTAAATCCGTGCAGCATTACTCGCTTTGGCAAAAGCGTCTGGTTGTGCTGAGTCCAAAGCTGACAGTGCTTGGAAAGACTCTGATTTCAGCAGGCTCTGGGTTGTGTGTGAGTGTTGCTCTTTCTGTGCTTCCCACTTCCCACAACGGCCTGTTTGCTTCTGGTTGTAGCTTCTTGTCTCTCCTCAGAAGCCTCATTTCAGGTCTGGTGCTTCTTAAAATTGTATGATAATGGGAAAGTCCCACTCTAAGGTTTTCAATTTGATTTAGTTGGATAACGAGGAAAATTCTCTCTCCCCCCTCCCCTGTTGGTTGTGATTTCTTCAGGGACAAGAATGCTTGACCTCTTCATGGAGGGAGTGACCACTTTCAGGAACATAGCAGAGGATCAGAGTTCCCCAGCTGGGCTTCAAAATGCCAATATTGATGCAACGAGCAAAGTCCAGTAGAGAAGAAGGAAAGCAGAAACTACAAGGCAGGGGAAATAGCAAGTAGTAGGTACTTGATATTAGATTAAAAGGGTATTGCAATTATTGGTATTAGAAATACTGGCAATTCTTGGCATTGCCTGACTCAGAGATTAAAAATCTTTAGTTGAATGTTAGAAAACAATCCATTTTTCTGAAAAGACACTGAGTTCCTGTTCGTCTCTTTGAAGTTTCGGATTTCTGCAGCCCCTTCATGTGTGTCAGAGACATACTAGTAATGTTTTGAGATAATTTGAGAGGTGTTCCTGGGGTGCTGCAGCTGGGCTCATCTCTTACATCTGCTGACCTGAATCATGCTGCTTTTCAGAGTCTGAATTGGCCCTTTCCCTGTGGCATTATATTACATGTGCATGGCCACAAGACTCTGGGATAGTTTTGTCCTATTGATTCCATCCAAGTGCCTTCCTCAGGGGCACTCTTCTGCCTGTAGTGGAGTCACTAACCTGCACATCCTCAGCCACACTCTACTCTCTGTGGGTCAGGAAGGCTTTTCCCCTAAACCCTTCCTCCTGTTTCCCCTACAAACATCCTCCAGTTCTGTCCTTCATACTCACCTCTGTCTTTGGGTTTTGTCTCCAGGCTTAGCAAGGTCAGCTACAGAAAGCAGCCTGTTTTCCTTGACCTGCTCTTAACAGAAAGCTTAGGGATAAAAAGCTTTACCTGCTGCTTTTGGTTGTTGACAAAGAGCAGAGTGGAGCTGATGTGCTGCTTGTCCCAGGAGCTGTGGAGAACTGGGGCAGGCAGACAAAAGCAAAGCTTAAGAAGACATGAATAGAACTGCAGAGATGCTGACCATATAAAGAAGAAATGGGAAAAATCTGATAGATCTTTTGGATTGAAGTTCACCCTGGCCAGCAGAGCTCTGTTTACAGGGATGAGAAATAAGAGAGGCTGAGAGGAGTAAAGAGGAGAGCCAGAATTTTTGTGTTTACAAGTCTAAGATGAGCCCTGAGTTAGTATTGTTGTGTTGAGCAAAGACAAAAGGAAAGAGATCCTGATGAGTTTCCAGCTTTGTGTTACTTTATTCTACAACACAAATCCACTCAAAAGGCAAATGTTTCAAAACAAAAGATCACACAAAATAGTAATAAAATCAGTCTAACATTGCAACTGGCTTAAATCTGGTGAAGCTATATATTCTGATTAGATCCCTCTGCCCAACTCTATACTTAATTTGATAATAATTATCATTCCTGTACTCACTTGCCCTTGTTGCTTCTTCCTCCTCCATGTCTTTTGGTTAGTGAGTGTATCCTTTGCAGAATGTAGCACAGCAGAAGACAGCAAAAATGACTGAATAGGAAAAAAAACCAGAAATAAACTTCACCTGGTAATGTAAGCCATGTTTTCAGGCTTCCCACATGGCGTGCTTAACTTTCTAATTTGATCGTATTTTTATGTTTTGAATATTGTATGAAGTGGTTTAGTTAAAAATAGAATGAGAGCTAAGTTAAGTGGAAGTATCATATGATTTGAACTAGTTCAGTCTGAAGACTGTTTTAGCTGGCAACATAGCTGGGTTTTGTTATTTTTAAAATCTTTCTGTATGAGAGAGAAGCAAGACAGTTGGGCTTCAACGATTTGGTAAAAATCCTAAGTTAAAAGCAGCAGCCGTGTCCCTGTAAGTGCCACTGTAAATTGAAGGAGTTTTGTGTGAATGATTTGTATTGTTTCTAAAAGTGTGTGATTTGAATATTTGTCTCTCAGAACCATTGCAAATGGACTATTTTAAGTGCAGATGTAATAATAATAATAATAGTAATGCTAGACTGCATTTCTTTGTGTGTACACAAATGGATGTCACCTCAAGGACTGCCATATGCCCAGTGTAAGAAGTCATGTATGGTAACAGGTACCCCTTAGGAAACAATTCTGAACAGGATATTGGGAAGACTAAATGAATCCATACTAACAAACTTTCACTCTATTTTGCTGGAAGATTTAGAGATACCTGTGCCTCTGCTTTCTTGCTAAGATACTATATCACATTTTGTCTTGTTTCTTCCTGTGTTTCAAAATCAATATTCTATCCACAGTTTCAGTTTTCTTATCTGCTGTGTCTTATCTTCTGTCTTTGTGGAGCTGGACAATGAATTCAGTCCTGACAAGTATTTGCAATGCAGAGTTTTTTAATAATATAATTTTGGATGGTTATTAAAAAATAACAGCATGTCATTTTAATGAGTGAGTTCCAGGGTTGTCAATTTACTTTAAGAAAACCTAACACACTGACTGGCTTTATATTTTTTTCATAATACCATACTGAAAAATACCTACTAAAGACTATTGGGAAGAATTTTATTTGTATTTTGTGTAGCTCTTACGCACTAGAGAAACTCTACTTGCAGCACCTGAGACCTGTTAAAATAAATGCTGCATCATCCCTCAAAAAAAAAAGGCAATACAGAGAGGACAAGGGAATGTTATTGTTATTATTTTATGGATGGAAAGACAGGCACAAAGAGATCGTGCATTCTTCTTGGTCATGCAAGAAATATGTTGTGGAGTTTGAAAATAGTCTGATATATTCTGAATTGTAGCACAGTGGCTCAAACCAATAGTTTTTAGTTATTTGTAAGAAAAATGGCAATGTTAATACCAAGCTGAATTCATGTCATCATTTTCCCAAAAATATTTAAGCAAAAACTCAGGCAGAGAATGTACATTAAAGCAAGAACAGTAGCAGAAAGCAATAGCGAATTATATTTTCTGTTTTAAAATACAGAAACATAGCTTTTAGAAAATACTCCTCATTCATCACAGGTACAGAGCTCTGCTCCTTGTATCTGTAGCATTTGTGTAGAAAAAAGTGAATGTAAAAGCCCTCTATAATAAATCTTCAAAAAGAGTATTCCATTGCTTTTTCACCAGTTCCTGTGGGGTGTCATGTCCTGTGGGGACACAGCCATGTCCACAGCCATGTGTTGGAAGAGCCCACAGCTGGGTTCAGGCAGATGCCACACATGGAAGTGAACTAAAAATCTAAGTCAGCACAGGACTGAAAGTAGGCTAATAAATAGCTCTGCACACAGGCTCATTAATTAGCTTGGGCACAGCATCAAACTCATGCAGCTTTTGGGGTTCGGTCTCCACAACAGGGCTCCACAGGGGCTGATGCCAGTGAGGGCATCTCTGCTCTGCTTTCCATGGCACAGAGCAGACACAGATCTATTTCCTTCTCAGCCTGTGCCTTGGGTGGGTGACAGAGGGACCAATATCTTCTGAGAGGCCCTAGGCCAGGCCTGGTTTGCAATAAAACTTCTCAGTCCTGAATTATTGTGTGGCTCCTGATTCTGAAGAGGTGCGAGCGCTAATATCTTCAGCTGAAGACAATAATGATGCAGGTGCTCAGTTTATTCATTTAATCAGTTCTTGCCAGTTCTTAGCACTCATCTTCCCAGGACTGCCTTTCTGGCATGTCTAGACTTATTCACAATCCACGCCTTTGAAGATCATTAACACTACTGAGTAGACGTGTGGGATTGAGGTAGGTAAGTAATGAGAGTGCTCTTGTTTCTCTGTGCCTTTTGGGGGCTGGGATGAAACATGATTTAGAACCTTGTGTTTTGGAAGATGATGTGTGTAAAACCGGTCTCTCTGCTTCCATCAGTGGGGTTGTTTGAAGAACAAATTACTCCCATCTTTATGCCCAAGTCTGTGACAAATGAAACAGAAAGTGCCACCTTGCTTTGTTGTGTTTTGGCTGACTAACCACTGACTAAATGGATTTGAGCAAATACCTTGGAACCTCACTTTGGTTTTTTAGAACCTCTTAAAGAACATGCATTGAAACTGTTTCTCTCAGTTTTCTTTCCGACTTTGAGATGAAGCCAGCTAAATCTGCCTTAAGATTTATTACAGTTGGGTGGACTAACTCAAGAATGCTAATTTTGAAGTGATTTAAAGTTGATAATTCAGGTGTGGCTGAATCATGACTGGGGTAATTTCTTTAAGGATAATGAGGCCTTGGGTGCCTTATGCTTATGTACAAGCGCAAAGAGCAAGAACCAAGCAGCAGGGAAGAGATGCTGGAAGGTGACTCTATCAGAAGACTTTGTTTAACCTGTGCCACTCCAGAGAGAAGCCTGAAAATTTTTATTCCTTCCAGACTGGCTCTTTTGTACCTTGCTTTATAGAAATAGAGATGTATTTTGCAAAAAGAGTTGTTAGTAAAAATTCTCTTGAAGATTTTTCAAGACTGAGTTCTTTGAAACTTGTTTTCAGAATACATCTCCTGTCTTCCTTGTTGGGAGAGTCCATATTGGTGAAATACTACCTGTGCTACTTCCATACAGGAAGACATAGCTGGCAGCACTCAAATAAATCTAAGGACTTTCTTCTTTCTTCATAAATGGGACAAATTTTATGGCCTCTCCTTCCACTGTTTTTAAACACCTATTCTGGAGGTTCTGGACTGACTGATTTGGTCTCATTTGAGCTTCCACACACTGAATAAGATATGGAGCAACCTATGATAAAATTTTAATGAGCAGCACAATCATACTATCCACAGGCATAGATCACACGGCCCATGTTCGTGGTTAGAACTGCACACATCTAAAACAGATGCCTTTTTCATCATTGTCTCTGCGTTACTCTTCTCCTGGGATATAAAATAGCATTTAAGAATTCTCCCAAGGGTGCATTCGTGGAGCAGATAAGACAATTTCTTCAGCTAGATTGCAGCTGTAATTCTTTTCAATTGTAATTGCCGGCTGGAGAGGTGCCTGCAGGCCAGAGGGATGCTGTTCTTTACATTAGTGTCTTTGAAAAGAAAAGGAAATATAAGCCCAGTGGTTGTTTCTAAAGTTTTTTTGTTTTGTTTTGTTTTTTTTTCCAGGTGTCACCATGTGAACTCAAAAAGAGCAAAGCATCTTAGTAAAATAGAAAATAAATAATAATAAGACCACCCCGGCACACTCCTTGTAAAAGTCTCTTTAGGGTTGCATTTGTGCTGGGAAAGCTGTCCCACATTTGCTCCTCATCACAGTGTGCTCTAGGTGGGAAGATAGCAGGCTTCTCCCTTTACTGCTCCTTTATTTCTGTGTTGCTTTGTTTTTATGGCAAAGAATGAAATGTTTTCTCTCCAAATTTTCTGACATTTGGCAGGGACAGGGGAAGGAAGTGCCATATCAAAGCGAATCCCTGTGCAAAAGCTGCAGAGGATGTATTATTTTCACTTTTTTTTCCTGAGAAGATCTGTGAGGTGGCAAAGTCATGCTGCAAGGACTATTTCCAAGGTGGCCATTTGCATCGTGACAAATGGATTCAAATAAATGGAAGTTGTGTAGTTTAACAATACCTAACAAAACTGTATTGTGCCAGATCTACAGTGCTCTAGGTTGACTGGCTGCAGGTGCAAAGATCTGTGCCAGTCCTGAGGCAGAGCTGAAGCCAGTGAGAATTAACTAAAAATCCTGCCAAGTATAATATTTATTAATTTTGCACTTGCTAAGGGACAGCTCTGCATCTCATTTCCATGTCACACTGTTTCCAGGCAATCTATACTGCATGATAGTCAGCTGGAAGCCCAAGACTTGGGCTGAGGAGCATTTTGTAATATTGAATATGGAAAGGGCAGGTCTGCTGTGGAGCCACACAACAGCTTTTGAGGACCATGCCTTGCAGTGAGGGTTTGAAAACCCTCATGGCTTTTCATGTTGCTGATCCATGTCTGGTTGCTGGGCTGTGCTCAAGCAATTCCCTGGAACACTGATGTAGTTTTATGTTTGTTGTAAAACTCACTGAGTGAATTTTTGTTAACTGTGTTAGGAGCTGATCAAAACTCTGGCCTTGGAGAGTGGAAGGGCATAAGACACTTTCAGAAGTCCAAAGAGAATCCCAGAATTGGGCCACTTAATAAATGGCACATTTCCAAGAAAATCAGGCATTTGTCTTTTCTGTTGCAGTCAACGAGAACTTCTGATAATCTGCCCAGTTTAAGTTTGGGTTTTAGAAATGTACGCAGGTTTCTATTTTTAATGAGTTTCATCTTTGTTCTTGTATCAACTATTATATTAACTGAAAAAACCAATCTTTTGAGGTCAGTTAAAAACTGTGGATTTACCAAAAGCTGTTTTCCCCATAATGCTGCATGATGCAAGTGTGGTTAAATCAAGTGGCCTCAGTCTGGTATGAGAAATCATAGGTTGCACATGGCATATACATTTCACTCGAAGCCTGATGCAGCCAGCCTTGAGCTCATAAATCCACAAATATATTTTCCCTGAAAAATCATGTGTTTTAGACCTCAAAAGTACAATTCAGCTCTGAAAACAGTTTGAGAAATTCACATGAGTAGTTTGAGGGATGAGGTGAGTTGTCATTCCTCAGAGTCTCCTCTGAGGTGTTTCTTCACTAATAAATTACAGTGGTGGTTGGATTTTTCATTAAAATTTTCAGTAATGTTGTTTCATATACAAGAAAATTCATCAGGAATGTCGGTGCTGCGAAATCAATGTGAATTTAGCTTGCATCATTGTTCTTGATAATCCAGAATGAGGATTTTTTACATTTCATAAAATGAAATCGGTTCATTTGCCTGTGGACTGTAACAGATTTATTTGCAAGACCAAGTATCAGTGGGCTGATTTGCTGAGTTTAGTCTGCATTCTGAAAGATTTGTTGGTTAAAAAGACTGGTTAGAGGGTGGCCTAGAGAATTAAGAAATGTACAGTGAGATGAGGTTGTTGTCTTTAGTTTGCACTCCACATATGCAAAACAGAAAATATGTAACCACATGAAAACAACTTTGCACACTCTAACTTTTCAAGGAAAAGCATAGCTCTATTCACCAGTCTCAGCTGAATTCCATCTGGAGGATGGGGAATGCTCTTTGAGGAATGTTAAAATTTTTATGTCAGATGAATATGAGGGGAAAGCAAAAAAGTTGCTACCTGTTTATACCAGCAGACAATGAAAAATGATTCTCTTTCAAATAGATAACAACCTTTCCTCATCCTAGCAATACCTAAAATGGTCTGGAATGGCTTTTCATTCTCTAGCTTACACATCTGAAAAATGAAAGGCAAGAAGAATAGAAACAGGAAACCAGTTCCATTCGATGGATGCAGTTTCACTTCTAACGGCACTCTCGAAATGCACATTCTCAGACACGTTTGCCCTATAATTTTCAGAGCAGAGTCCTTAGGGGTTTTCTGAAATGACTGCTACATGCATCAAGAGGAGCTAGTGCTTTTCTCCCTCTTCTCTTTCCGGAGGTACATATTTGTGTGCAGGATGCTTTGCCCAGATCCTTAGATGCAAGCTAGGCAAATGCATACCACAGCTGAAATTTGCCCTGCAGGGATGCTCTGTGCAAACTGCCAGCACAGCACCTTATGTTGTGTAAGGCCAATTTAGGTCCTTTATGTGGTTCTTCTGTTGTACATAAGAATTTATGTAGATTATTGCACTGGAGTAAATTTTCTTTATTTGCAAACAGAAAAGATTCTGGTTGCCAATGCAATCGCACGCCATGCTTAAGAAATGCTACGTCACCTACTCCTGTTGTAGTTCATAAAATACTAATGTCATCTGATCTTCACTGTCATTGTTTCTGCCTGGAATGCTTTGGCTGTGGCTTGGCACTGCCAGCCTCCCAGGTTTTAAGAGTTGGCAGCTTGATGGGATGGGGAGACCAAGTTCTTGGGAGAAGCTTCTTTCTACCATAAAACCTCCAAACTAATGGCTTATTACTCAGAAAATGTCTAAATAGCCCTGTGGCTTCTTTGACACTGGATGAAGTCCAATGGAAGTGCCTGGCTGTTCTGTGGGGATAAAAGGAGAAGTCAGGAGTATTCTTCATGTCCACCCCAGCAACCCCCAGATTTCCCAATAGGATCAAAAAGGAGGATGGCAAAATAAGAAAAATTGCTAATAAATTATCTACAAGAGCAAGCAATGTGTAAGATTTTAGTTGGTTTATCCTTGTACTTCTGCCTGTTACAGAACTTTAAATTGTAAAGGGCAAAGACCCTGCAAATAACTGGACCTTGATCTTTTTCAGAAGCTGGAGATTTCTCTGAGCACTAAAATTAAGGATTAGTCTTAGTTTGATTGACTTAAGACACAACCCTTTCACACTTTCTCTGTACCTCCATTCAAACTTAATTATTTAAATGTCTAACTTGTTTGTACCGTAGAAAACCATTGTTTTGGGAACATTTTATTGAATAACATGGCAAAACATAAAAGTTTATTTAAAACTGGAAAGATTTGGATTTCATCCAGCTTCTGAGTTTAGCCTACTTGCTCAGAGTGAAGATCAGCAATAATGGGCTCCACGTGGTAAAATACAGGGGTGGGTTGACCTTGTCCAGATGATATTGTCAAATGGTAATAACTGGAAGTTCATGGACCACTTTAGGGAAGGCTGTATGATACCAGTGTATTGAAGGAATGGTACAGAAATCCTGAAATTTTCTGAAATGATGTGGAAAATTCTCGTATCAGGAATTTGGGTTTGATCTATTAAAGATGCAAATACTGACTCAGTGTCCCCATTGTAATTGAAATAAAAGTTTGCTAGATGTTAAATACTTCAAAGTCATGCATACACAAAACCCAAGCTGAAGCAGAATACATTTGCACTGAGCTTTGTTCCCAAATTGTCTTTCAAACACATGAAACTGTTGCAATTAATATCACAATATTATTTAATGGCAACATTTTATAGGCTTCTAAGGTCTTCTTCATTCCTCTCTTGACCTGTTTTGTGTGCCTGTGCCTCCTGCTTTGCTGCCTGTGTTTGATGTAAATGATGCTGTGAGAGAAAAGCAGGAACTGCAGGCTTTAATGTTGTAGTGGGTGTGTGTATAAGAGAGAACACCGAGAGGCTCTGGACTAGGCATGCTGGAAAAGCAGAACAATCAGCAAATGCACAAGACACAAATGGCAATGTTTCCATGGAATCATCTAGACTAAAAATTACTGAGTTGAACTGCAGAGGTAAAAGGGTTCAGATATTTGCAGAAGTTAAATGTCTCCAATCATTCAGATACATCTGCCTCCTAAGCCTTCCAGATCATGAGAAACTTTCAATGACAGCTGGAACCTGCTATCGCCTAGAGCAGTTCTGTTGTGTTTTGTGTATTTTGTTCTGTTATATTCTACTGAGGATGACAAAAAAATTTCTTCACTTCCACCAATATGTTGCAAAGTGCTTTGTTTTGCTGTCTTTCTGTGCTGGCAGAGAGACATCATTAAGGACAACTGACATATTTCATTGATCTCAGAGAAATTATTTACAAGCTTGTCCAGGGTTTCCTGTGAATCTTACCCTTCCCCACAAATAAATAATACTACAGTTCAGCCACTGCTTTCAATTTGAGGAGAATTGGGATCCAACAGAGGATGCAATCCGTGGGACAATAGTTAATACACCAATTTCTATAGCAGCCTTCAGTTTCTATTACTGTCCATAGGTGCTCAAAGTCTCTGATGGTAGAAGCCTGAGGAGACCTGTCTTTGAAGTGTATCTGGAAAGTGGCCATAAAGAAGAAGATATATTCCTCAATTTTATCACTTGCAAGACTTCCATTCTTGGGCTCCAGGAGCACAGTTGTTGCCAACATGACAGACATTAGGAGGCAAAACTGCAGGCACACTGATCTGTAGGAGAGTAATGTAAAAGGCCCACAAAAATGCTGACCTTGTTTGCAAGTAATGGAAAAGGTCGGTGCCAAAAGCACCTTGAGTTAGAGCTACAGCTGGAAAAAACTGGCAGAGAACCTGCTGACTGTAGTTTTACACTGCTTAGCTAAGAAGCTGGGACTGACCCAGGATCATTTCCCAACACAATGGTAAGAATAAATGCTCTGGCCACAGGTGGTAATATAAATTCCACATCAGTGGCAGTAAAAAAAGGTCTTCTGCCCTGGCTGTATATCTGAAAATCAAGAAGATCAAGGAGTCCAGGCTCTACAATTCTAAAATAAATAATCACTACCATGTTTCCACTGAACAGGTTGAAAATCCATCCATTGTTGAAACATTATTCTGGGCTTGCTGCAACACGAGGCCTTTCTTTCAGGTGGCTGTCCAGGAGCCGATGGACTTAAATCTGGTTGCAGTGTTTTTTAAACCTTTGAAAAGATACAGACCATATCTCCAGGTACAGAAGTATCTTCCAATAGTAGAGACAAAATGTCTTCTCCCACACCGTGTCATCTTCCTTGCCAGCACAGAGTGAGTAGTAAAGAGTCAAACTGAGTTTCCTCCTGGCAGGATTTATGTTGCCCAGTTTTAAATACCTACAACATCGATGTCAATGTAAGAGCTCATTATCCAAACTCCCCCTTCAATCAGTGGAGAGAAATGAGCTCTTCTAAGGCAGAGCTAATCAATAATTCACCAAAGAAGGTAAGGGAAGGCTCCTTTTTTTTTTATTTGTGGAGTCTCAGGGAATAAATAAGCTGGGTGTGAGAGTCTCCATTCCTGATATATGCCCCATGTCTCTAATCCTCTTTTTAGGTTGTTGCAAGTGTTTCAATGTCAACATTAAAACCCCTGCCAAATTAATAACAATGCAATTTTTCTATTACAAGCAATAAAATGCCTTGTTTATACTTCCATTGCATTTAAAAAGTGTGTTTCAAAGTAATCTGTGTGCATATATATATTTATATATAAAACTGTATTATAGACTGAGTTAGTGGTAGTGCTTGTAAATATTTCTTAGGGCTGTTATGCTATTTTAGAGGCTTTGAGTAAATATATACCTCTATCAAGAAGGAGCAGCAAAGTTAAATAATAGAGCAAAAGGAGGCTTTTATAAATGAAAAAGCATCTGGCTGAAAAATGGGAGGTGGAAAAAGAGCATAACCTTGACTGGTTAAATACAAACCCAGACCATATATAAATATAAAACCATGGGCAGACCTAAGAAGATTTTGAGGAACAACTTGCTGAAGGCATAAAATTGTTGAAGAAAAAAAAAACCCTTTTCTCCAGAGAAGATATTCTGCCAGAGAAGCTGCACAGCCAATATCTGTGTAAAATACACATGCATGAAGAATAACATAGCAAAAAGCTGAAAGAGTTATTTGCACTGGTGTTCACTCTGGAGGAAAGTTTGCTTTTCCTTTACGTGCCAAGGCTGAAGACTTGTCTTCTGTTCAGGTGCTGGTAGGAGAGATATTACAATAAATCAAAATGAGAAGCAGATAGAACAGAGATGAAATAAATTTTCTCATTTTTCATTTGAAGTAGAACTGGTGCTTTCCTCCAGACATCTGGGCTGGGAATCTTCGCTGTTTAATACATTCATAACTGAACAAAAGAATTGACCAGGAGCAGTGAGTTGATCAGGTTTTCTGGTGTTAAATTAATTTTGAAGATTTTAGTCAAAATTAAAGCTGAGAGAAGTGTTTGGATATGAATAGTTCTCTGAAAATGCACATTGACGCTTTGACACAATAAAAAGCGCTAAGAAATTATTTGGAATAATTAGTAAGGAATGGAAAATGGTATAAAAATGCTGTATGCCAGTGTACTTAACATATTTATATACTGACTATGTTTATAGAGCAGAGTCATACAATCACTGAGGCTGGAAAAGATCTCCAAGATCATGAAGTCCAATCTTTGACCAGCACCAGTTTCTCAAAACCATAGCACTGAGTGCCATGTCTAGTCATTTCTTGGATACTTCTGGGTTGGTGACCACTACCCTGGGCAGCCCATCCCACTACCTGACAACCCTTATAGTGATAAAATTCTTTCTAATGTCCAGTCTGAAACTCTTCTGGCACAGCTTGAGGCTGTTTCTTCTTATCCTGTCCCTTGTTCCCTGGGAGCAGAGCCCGACTCCCACCTGGCTCCACCCTCCTCTCAGTGATTTGGAAAGAGCCAGAAGGTCCCTCCTGAGCTCTCTTTTCTCCAAGCTGAGCCCCTCAGATCCCTCAGCCACTCCTGATCAGGGTCATGCTCCAGCCCTTTCCCCAGCTCTGTTTCCTTCTCTGGACCCACTCCAGACCCTCAATGTCCTTCCTGAATGGAGGGGCCCAGAACTGGATGCAGCACTCAAGGTGTGGCCTCACCTGTGCCCAGCACAGAGGTACAAGCACTGCCCTGGTCCAGCTGGCCACACCATTTTTGATCCAAGCCAGGTGCCATTTGCCTTCTGGCCCACCTGGGCACAGCTGGCTCATATCCAGCCCCTGCCAACAAGCACCCCCAGGTCCTGTCCCAGAGGGCACTTCCCAGCCACTTCTTCCCCAAGCCTTGAGAGCTGCAGAGGGGTTTTGTGACCCAAGGGCAGGACCTGGCACTTCACCTGGTTGAATCTCGTAGGTTTGGCCTCAGCCCATGGATCCATCCTGTCCAGATGTGCAGTCCTGTCTCCAAAAAATCAGTATAGAATTAGGAAAGGCAGAGAGGCACAGCTTGAGGAATTGGTCAACTATGAATGGCCATGGAAGAGACACTAACAATCTTAAGACAGCATGGAAACAGGGTGCTCAGAAATCCTAGGACCGATGTTTTAAATGGCCAGGCAGTGGTGGAAATGTTCGTTTCTCTGAGCACAGCACCTCCAAGACTCCAGATAATCTGGTTGTGCTGCAGATTGAGAGCAAACAAAAGGAAGTACTCATTTTACACAACACACAATTAAGTCATGGGATCCATTGCTACAGGATGTTTCATATGCCAAAATATATATAGGCTTAAAAAAATGATTAGACAATTCATGAAAGAAAGGTCCATTGAGGGCTACTAAACAGGAAGATGCTGATGTAACCTCCAGCTCAGGAAGTCCCCAGACTGCAGATTGCCAGGAGCTGTGAAAGTTGCTGGGGGAATGCTCTTGGAGTCTTTGTGCATCTGTTACTGGTCACTGCCCTCCAGGGAACAGGGAGCAAGCTGAGGTTAGTTTCTGCTGTGGTTGTTGCATGCAGCTGGTGACATATTGCATTTTGGAATCTCTGCCTTAGGATATTAAAACTGAAAGAAGAACTGAATTTCATTTTCTTTCTTCCTGCAGTTTGTCTATTTTGTGTGTTTGACTCAGTTTTGGTGATGAAACTGGGTTCCCTTTCAATTGTGGTGTGTTCAGTTTTCTAGTTATCCAGTGCTACCAAAATTAGAGTGTGGGTGTCTGATACTCCAGGCCAAAATTGCCAGATAAGAGTAAAGAAACTACCAAAAATAAATCAAACAAAACAAAATAATAAGGGTATTTCTACTCATTCTGAGTTCTGGATTGGTCTTTTACCAGTGGCTATATTTGAAGTAGTTGATTTTGGTTCATTGTTAGTATTTTAATTGAGCATCTATTTCAAAACAGTGCAGGTGCCTAGTCCTTGGGAATTCAGCACATTTATGTGAGTTTAGTGCCTATGCCCCTTTCTGGTGGGGGTTTTGAACTCTTCAGCTGCAACTTCTCATAAAGGTATGGTGGGTTCCTCCTCCCATGTTGGGAATTCTTCCCTAAAGACACACTTAGAACAAGAAAGAGCAATTACAAAAATTCTATTTTAGGGGAAATCAATTTAAATAGGAGTTACCCAGAATAAAACAAGTTCTCTTTGGTGGTAGTAGCCAAGTGTACTATTTCTATCTGATGGAAATGTAATGGGAAATCGATGACTGGACCATTCCTTGTTCTTTATATTTTGCTGTCACACTAATGGAATCCCTGAATTTACTCAGCCTGGCTGCCAACTGCCACGTCCGTGGAGGAGTAACACAGCTGGGAAATCCAGCCCCAGGAGACAGATATCAGATGGAACACACTGACATTTAGACACTCTGTAACTAATTACAAAGATTTCAAGAATGACTAAAATAACAAGCAAAATAGCAAGGATTTTTAGTAATGACATTGCAAGACAGACTCATAATTGGTGCAGGAAGTTGACAATTTCTGATTAAATGACGACTACAGTTTTCTGTAGTTAGAAGTGTAGGTTGATATCATAACAAAATTTCATTTTTCTTGAGAAGATGTTCACTTTAAACCAGAATTTAGAAACTTAAATGGCAAATATTGTACTTTCCTGGGTAATCTATTGTTTCTAACATTTGTCATTTAAGTGTGATGTGATCAGCTGCCAAGAACCCACTAGCTCAGGTTAGCCAGCAAATCTCTCTTTTTTAGTAGTAACTTTTATTCTTGGGTAGTTGAATAAAAGAAAGGATGGTATTTTTGTTACCATTTCGTTTCAAATCTATGTGATACTCACATTTAAACTGAGAACTTTTTATTTGAAAGAAATGGGACTGGAAACACATTTTCTATAGGAGTAACGTTTGTCTTATGTAGAGAAATAACTATGAAGCTCAAGGGAGATTTTGCCTCCTGGTAGTTTTATCTTTTAATTTTTCAAATTACCGCAAATTTTAAATTTTTTTTTTCATCCTGCGTAAAAGTTACCAATGCCACATTGATTTAATTTTGATAAATTAGCAAGTATTTTTATTTACAAAACAGTGCTTTATTTGTGCTCTTCACTGCTAAACCTCCATAGAAACATAAAATATTCATTTAAAATCCATTTAGATTTTTCCTTTTTTCATTATTTCTTAGAAATTTCTTTCAGAATTTCACTGGTTATTAGAAACATCATTCAAATTTCTGCAATTTATGATTAATATTAACACTGTCTTTTTGCTTAAGGATCTCTTATGTCTCATATATACATCTGGAAACAGTAGCTGCATCTTCTCAGCCTTTGATTTTGCTTGGGTGAAAGAAATCCCGGTCCTTAAAACTGCTTTTAAAAATTCTTAAGACAGATCATTTGCCACCCTAGCCATCTGAGCAGGGTTGTTTTATAATGAATGTGAAATGATTTTTTCTTAAAAACCAGAATTGTACCATTGTCTAGGAAAATTCTGTTCTGCACCATGTGCCTGCAGAGCTGTTGTGTTCATCTGACTTTGGTGTCATGTTTTTCTTTGCACAGAACTTGATTAGGTTTGCAGAAGGGGTTGAAGTGCCTTCTTTGCATTATTTTTGGAGATTGGTTGCTTGAGTGCCCAGATAGTTCCTAGTTAACATGTTTCAGCCTTGTAGCAATTATGTAGTGACAATTAGCATTTCAGATATTTCTGTATATTCCATTGACAGGCTCTGAAGTTTCTATGGAAAATGATGATTATGAGCCCATCAAAATAGCTTATAATTGCTTTCCTACATCTCTTTTTTTTTGAAAGAAAAACCATAATAAAGAGCATCACGATGCGTTATTCAACTGTGCTTTTTTATATTCTAAATGCACATTGATGTCCATCCCCTGAACTTAGATTGTTGTCATTGCATAGAAAACTGGTGTGTCCTGAGGATCCTCTTGAGCTGTGTAGCCAAACACTTGGCCAATAATCGCCATATAAGTGATAAAAAGTGATCCTGGGTCCTTTCTGCCCCTTTTAGGACATTCCTGGCTGCACCACCCCACATTGCTGAGAATCAGCCTTATTTCAGAGCAGAGCACAGCATTGTGGGGGCTCTGCTGCAGCCATGAAAACTTAGACAACTTGTGAGGAAAGCAGAGAATATTTCAGTGTCAGCCCAGTCTGCAGCAGCCCGGTTCAGCTCTGGGCCCCACGCCAGATTTCACATGGTTTCATTGCTTCTGCCTTGTAATGGATAATAGCACTGCTGTGCCCAGCTCAGGAGGGCTTCTGATTTTAAACTATGGGCTGAAACTCTGCAACAGGCTCAGGGACTCTTTTGATGGCCAGATTCTGGTCCACGAAGCAAGTTACTGATTTCTCAGCGTGAATTTTCCTTTCCTTAGTCTGAGTATAGACAATGGTACAATTCTGGTTTTAAGGAAAAAAATTATTTCACGTTTGTAAAAACGTGTAAAAACTCTCCCCTGCTCAGATGGATGTAGCAGCAAATGATCTTTCTTATCAGCTTTTAAAAGTTTACTTAATTACCTAGTTTGAGACCTGTAATAGTGAATTAATTTAATAGGCAATATATATATTGCCACATTACCAATCTGCTCTCTGTTACTTAGATAAGCTATTTAATCTTTCTTCAGGGTTTTTGTTGTACTTGTCCTCCAAATCAAAATTTAAACCTCCTCATAATGGGGTAGATCATAAATATTTATATGTGGATGTTCAGGTGTATTCTAGATTATGGCTCAAACAGGAAAAAAGTGAGAGGCTCTGCATCAATGAAGACAAAGCCTGGCAAAATCTCCATTAGTTTTGGTGAGACTGGGATTTGATACTAAGAAATACAGTATTTTGATTTCAGAAGAGATATGAGTAGTTATTGATAAAGATATTTTAAGGAAAAAAAATTAATGAGTTTTAAAGAAAAGTTAATACCTTTTTTGGTATTTATTTAACCCTTTTTTTTCTGGAATTTTCCCAAAATATCTCCACTTTGTTTTTGCTATGAAATGCTAAAATCCCCACTAATGTATAAGGACGAGACAATTTTTTATTAAATTACCGATTTTTAGAGTGCTTTCTCTGGAGTTGCTTGTGCCAGCATCTTACCATCTCACCTGGGAATTTTGATGACACTTTCTCCATATGGTAACTGGATTTTTTTTTTCTGAGCAATTTGCTTTATTTTTCCCTGTGCACCTTCTCTTTCACAGTGCCAGTTCCTTGGGAAGTTGTCTCCAATTCATTTCTCCAGAGGGATGTGTGCACCTTTCCTTGTGCTCTCTGTACTTTATAGCCCCCAGTCCCTGCTGGCTCCTTGCTGGGCCACCACAGCAGCTTTCCTGTGCAGATCAGGGTCAGGAACGGTTCCCACAGCTGGGTTTTGCAGGTTTACCCTGTGCCACGTGCTCAATGTTTTCAGCATTTTATAGCACACCCATCCAGCAGCTGGATGTGACAGCAGGGGCTGCTCTGAGGTGATCCTGGGGTGATGTGGCACCTAGGGATTAAACAAAGTAGGTGGGGTTTTGCTTCACACTCCCAGGGAGTTATTCATGGTTTTAATTTATGGGCAGGGTTTTAGAAGAGGGTTTTCTGTGGTGCCTGGATTACAAGATGCAGAGCTCTGCTCTGAGGGTTAACACAACCATGCCAAAATCCTTGCAGGTGCCTGGACTTGTGAACAGGGAGGGTGTCCTGGTGCAGCCTGGAGCTGCAGTTTCCTGAGCCTGCAGGGAAGGGAGGGGAGGTGACCGGAAGGGAACATGACTGCCAGAGTCTTCTGCTGGGAGGCTGCCAACAGGAAGCAGCTTTTTAATTTTTTAGTTCCTTTGTGGAAGGCCCAGCAGTTCCCAACCATTCCAGCCATCTTTCTGGGAAGCATAGTCCTTCCTCTGGGCAGCCTGGAGGAGAGGCTGTGGGGTCTTGGTCTGGATTTTCCTTGGGAAACAAGACTAGGAGCTGCACAGAATTGTCTTGGGCCTCTCTAAGGATATCTATATTGGGATGTGTAGGCTTCTGTTTTATTTTGGGCTTGTCTTTTGCCTTTAATTAGATTTTCTTCCAATTCTTGAGCTGCTCTGCACCATCCAGGCATCCACAGATGGAGAAAGTGGCCGGGCAGTGCCTGGAGTGAGATGAGGAGTGGAGATCTCCACAGCAGCTCCTCTCTTCCCTGCAGGGTGACAGAATAAATAGATCCTTGGGTGCCCTTAGGCTGAAGCTGTGGTTTATTAAAGTAAATTGCTTTTTTTTTTTTTGTTGTTTTGAGTTATTTATTATTATGCTTTTGCTCAGTTATCAAATTGGGAGCAAATGGTGGAAGATTTTGCTTTGCATGTAGATGAGAAAGACTGAAACTACTTCTCTTAGCCATGGCACTTTGTGTACAGTTTCCTTAAGCCCAAATGAGTAATCTTTCCATAGTGAACTTGAGGATGCCTTTTCACACGAGTAGTTTCAGTGACTTTAGTGAGATTTCATGCATTAATAGCCCAGCAAGATTTTACCTTTGAGAGTACCAAATCCTTTTGGAAAAATCCTATAATGTTTAAGTAGAAAAGAAAGAATTTATAGATTAATGACTCAAGCCTAAGGAACCTAAGAGAGGGTTTTCATAGATTCTTTGAAACATCTGGTAACATTTTGCTTTAATGTTTTGTTTACATGGGGTTAATAAACTGAGCAGCAGCAATAGGAATTGTAGGAAAGTAAGCAAAGTCTATAGGAAGAGGCAGTAGAAACCACCCTTATTAGCAGTCTATTAAAAATAGCAGTTTTAACACTTTATTAATGTTTTAATGGGCATATTAATAATTATTCCTCTTTATGAAGGATTTAAAAATGGAATTTCCATATAAAGCACAATCATATATCCTGTCACATTTAAATGCAGGAAAAGAATTTTTGTTCTGTGCTTTAGGGTTTGTCCAAGCATCAGTAAAACTGATTATCTTTCCTATTGTCCCTGCCAAATATAATCAACCTAACCAAAGGAAAGTGGTCTTTCTTGACCTATAAATATACTAAATATATTTTGTGTAACACTTTGCAATTGTGACTAGGGCATGTACCCTGAAAGTCTGGCTGAAAAGGAGGGAGGCTACCTGCTTTTTAATTATCTCATTCAGATAATATCATTTTCAGTCAAAAGCTATAACTCACTAACATGCATCTAAGTTAGACTTTTTAGAAGTATTTATTAGGAATGAACCAGCATTGCAGGGTTTGGCCTTCTGTAGTGACACAGTGACACAAACATTGTAAGATGGGCAAATGCAAACCAGGAAGAGCAGATCATATCTGAGAAGATTGTGCCCATGTAAACTTGTTGGGGGCATTAAGTGTCAGTTATTTATTATTCTGCTTGTGCAACATGGAGCACAGAACTCCACGAGGCTGTCTGGGAAATCTGCACAATTGCCACAGGAGGAGTGGGGCCTTTTCCCCCTCTCTGTTACAAGGATGAGCAGATGTTAAGCATCGATTCTCTGTTTTATGACTGAGATTTATAAAGGGCCAGCAATATGGATTGAGAAGGCTCTAGGTATGTTTTCTGTTAGAGGCTGATAAAAGAAATGAATGGCATCTGGAATTTTAAAGGGAACTAAAAACGGCTTCATTTGAAACAGCAGCCATAAGAGCAAAATTAACATGCAGAGCAGCAATGGCTGATTTCTGAAAGAATGTATGGATGGTGTTAATGGCTATCAATGTATGGGAAAAGGAGAACTTGATATAAACTACCGAGTAGGGGAACAGTATATGAATCAGTAGGAAAAAAGGGAGATTTTGGCTATATTTTTGAAGTGTAACAATTCAGGCTACACAATGAGAACTTCTTTATATGAGCGAAAATTCAAATAACTTACCCCTGATATCCTCTCCCTGACCAATAAATGTGTATGATTCCTACAGAAATCCTATTCTTATAAGCAGCCAGTACAAGAAAATATATTGCTAATTTTTCACTCTGTAATGTTTCTAATCATTAATGGCCTTCATTATTATTCAGTTATTCTGTTTTAGAAAAGCCTGCTAGTTATGCCAAATTATGTAGGGATATATGAGGTTCCGTGGATGTTTCTTCACCAGATGCTAGAATGATAAGTCATTATTTGTTCTTACAAAATGTGAAAAATGATTTATTAGAGATTTAGAGCACTTTATGACTTGCCAATAGCATCCCTGGCTGTACCTGCAAACACAAATATTTGAACCACAGAACTATGAAATACAGACTCAAAATGATATAAAACACTGCTCTTGGGTTTATAGTGTGCCCCAACTGTTTGGTGCAGTGCCCAAGAAATCTGTGATTGGCTTTGTCATAAAGACTAAATCCATGGGCTTATTTTTTGAATCTCTCCTACTGCTTTCTAACCAGCACAGTTGTTGGAAATTCTTTATGACATGAATTTTCATTTCCTCATTCACCAGCACATACCCTGTCAGAATCCTGGGGGCCTGATTTAAATGGTTATCAGTGTCACTGTGGCACACAGTCATTTTCTGGTGCCTGTTTTCTCCCTGGCTGAGGATGTACCATCCTTATTTGTTTAATAAATGGGTAGTTAAGGGTCTTCATTTTAAAGCTTTCAGCACACTCATGTTTTATTATTATTTTATTCTTTCTATTTATAGATTTTAAGTTAACATTTGATGAATTTTCCACATAAATGGCAATGCCTGATGTAATTCATATCACTCTTAATATGTACAATTTGCATATATTATCCCTAGCAATGACCTAGTAAATGAATTAAATAAATTGATAATAAGAATGACGTATCTGAGCCCATTTAGGCAACAAAAAACAGTGCCTCACCAAAGCTGGGTCCCTGAGAAAGCACAGGAACCACCTCAGAACATCCTATATATTTTAATTTGTCCCAACCTATGCTGATTGAAACAGTGTCTGAGATAAACTAGTTAAGGGTAACATTTTCAGTTTTTTAATGAGCCCAAATAGCGAAGAACAAATCCTCCAATGAGTTACATGTGGTTTTTATTAATTTTCAGCCTAAAAACATTAATTATATCAAATGATGTAAAAGCAGCAGAGAAAGAACTGTAATTGCTTGCAGTGTGCAAGCCACACCGAGCCCCTGGCTATTCCTTGAGAAGCTGCCACACAACAACCATTTAAGAAAAGAGACTTGCACACATTTGGAGTGATGGAGCAGGAGAGTTAAGAGTGACTAGGTAGGTTTCTGTGTGTCTGCTTTGGCTGATAACCATCCATTATTCCAGGTAACCCAGCTCAGAAGGAAATCTTCTGAAAGCTGTAGTGGGATCGATTTGGATTGTGCAGCTTCCGTAGGATTTGCTGAGACAAGATAATCATGATTTAAACCAGTCCAGCAAGAAACTACCATCATATGACTTGAATATTACTAGGGTAGTATATATTCCTTTAGTGATCATTCAGTGTTAATATTAATTTACTATTTATAAATTAAATGAATTAATTTAATTTCTATTTATAACTATGTTATTAAATCTCTCTGTTGTGGTAATGCTTTTGTTTTTCTTTTTTCACTGATTCATATTTAACTTATTGGACTTGATTCTGGTTTCTCACAGATTCTTACTTTAACTTATCATGAGCCATTTGTGATTTACATTAATTTCATGCTATTGGAATTATTCCCAGCAATCTCATTGTGAGGTTTTTTTCCCTGTCCTTACAATTGTTCTTTGCTTTCCCTTTGGCAACTATGGAAATGTTAGGCTTTCCCTACAGAAATTAATAATTTCAGACTAAACTTGGTTTTGATGGGAAAGATATACAGAAGAGTGTACCATGGAGGCATCATACCTGCAGCATGTTGAGAAAATGTATTTGTACATTTATCCCAGTATAATTTTGTTTGGTGAAATAACTTGTTGGGTTTAATTAGATGGTTGAATCTTCCAACAATGCTCTGGACTTTCACAGTTCCTTCATTGACTGGAAAGATACATTTATTCATTACCAGTTATATTTAATGGATTTGACAATCTGTTTCCCTGGGTGCTCTTGATAAACTAAAAATACAGTCAAGAAAAAATTGGTAATAACTCTTCAGAATTTTAGGGGAGCATCCCAAACACCCCTTGAAAGCCAGCATGTTGGGTGTTGTTTTATTTTTAACTTGTGCTTAATTCCACATGTAGTGCCAGCTCGTTTTTGAATCCAGTTCTCCTCAATGGTCTAGATGAAGACGCAGCTTCCTCTGGAAAGGAACAATCCCCAGTCTATTTTATAGCAAAGGCAGAAGCTTTTCTACAGCTGAAATCCCCATATGGAGAACACTTGACTGCCAAATTTCTATCTGTTAAGTTGAATAGGATCCAGCATATGTGGCTCCCTTGATTGCAGTGCTGACCAAAATGGGCAAAGAGAAATGTGTTCTTTTAAACAGACAGCTCCTAAGACAATTTGGGCTTGAAGACTTGTAAAATTCAAGTTCCACCTGGATACATTCAATCATCAAGGGAAAAAAACCCTGAGCTCCACCATTTTCTGCTGCTGGTAAGATGTAAAGCCTACCAGGGAGCAAAGCAGTTGCTGCATTGTGCACTAGCCAATCTCTCTAGTTCATTTCAAAGTAATTGAAGCCTCTGCTTTTTATCCTTCACTTTGCATCTCTGATGACAAAACCAGTTTTCTAACTCCCAGCTGCTGGTAGGGTCCATCCTCTGTTCCATCTGGGGGTAAGGCTTATGTCAGACATGTGACACCAAGTGACTTGGCTGCAGGTAGCCCAATATTGCCACATTATGGAAAGTTCAATGCAGAACTGCAAAACTCCAAGAAAAAAATGGATACCTATGGGCTGCTGGCCTTCACCTGTATTTGTACTTGAGGCATTTGGTTGTAGCTGGGTGTGTTCAGTCTTCACAAACACCTTTGGTCATTTTAGACCAGACCACTGGGCTGATCAGCTGGACTGGCTGGAAGAACTTGTTTTGTTATCTCTGAACCCTCCTTACCAGCTCTCTGAGCTGATGGTGAAAGAAACAATGTATTAATTAGAATTTAATAGAAGAAATGCAGCCTGTTGCAACAGCAGCTTTATGCAGTTAGGAAACCTCTGTGGTCAGTTAATTTTTGGCTCTGGTTTGGGAGGAGTCCTGCATGTTGGCATCTGTACATGCCAGTTATTTCAGAGGATCAGAGTAATCCAAGAAGGTTCACACATGTGGTAGCTCCAGCAGAGCCCCTGGCACGTTGTCCCTCTGCACCACGTTACTGCCATTGCATGTGTCCATTTTGTGGGTGCCCAGCACTGGGTTCAGCAGTTGCTCTCACTTGGGTAACAAACCCTGCCTGCACAGCAGCACCTGAAGGGTTTAAGCTTCCTGTTGATTTTAGGGTTTGGTTTGAGGCCTGGAAGACGTTGAACCAGACAGGTACCTAAGTTCAGATCAGTGTGTCAGCCAGGAGCAAGGAGGCTGCCTGTGACTAAGCTGTAGTCATCAGAACATAACTGCTCCAGCTCCTGACCAGTACAGAGATGGGGGGACAGCATTCTCCTTTGTCACTACTCCATTTACAGTGTCAGGTTTATAGAGAGTCAGTGGGACATGGGCATTTAACCTGCCTAAGTACTTTTGTAAATCCCTTTGGCCATCCACCTAAACTCGTGGGCATGGAGAGCTTTACATTTCCAAAGGCAAAGTAAGGACATTAAATAATTAATTCCTACAATGTTCCTGTGATCTGTTACCATCTGTATGGACGAGGAGACTGAAATGAAGGAATTAAGGTTGCATGGAGATGTGCAGAAATATGGGATCTCTTGATAATCAACCCTGCAGTTATTTCCTTCCTGATATTCTGTCTTACTGTTATTTGTAGATGATTAAAGTTGGATCCATAGACTTCCTGCACAAATGAAGTCTCAACTCTGACTCACCTGCCATCCTATTAAGAAAATATAATAGAAAATGAGGACATATCCCATGTGTTTTCTCAGGTTTCAATTGTTTCCAGAGGCTCAGGCAGCATGGAAAAGTGGTTAGTAATGCACTAATATTGAACAAAATCTTTCACAAACCATGTGTTGCTGAACGATTGCTTTTTGATGTGATGTGCAAAAACTATTTTCTTTTTTCTTCCTTTTATTTTTTTTTAATCTGCCTGACTCCACTGACTGAATCTCTACAATAAGAATGTGAGTTTGAGGATTTAGGTACAAAGAGGAGAGCAGCAGTTATATGCCAGGTTTTTTTAAGAGGAGAGGTGATTTGATTAGACAGGTGACAGCTGGAAACGAGTTTTGAACTTCTCTGTATTTCGAATTGGCAGCATAGCCCCAGTCTGGTGGTTTGGAGAAAGACTGGAGATAAACAATACTTTATCTGAGTTGCTTTGGGGAATGGCTGCACTGGGGAGCCCTGTGCATTAAGAGTGGGTGATAAGGCCTCTCTGGAAAGGTTTCAAATGAAGATCAGTGAACAGCTGCAGAGATAAAGGACTGCACCTTCCATAGTGGGTGTTCTCCATACACCAGCACTAAAGCCACTCAGTAGCATGTGGTGCTGGCCAGCCCTGCTCTGCCAGGTCACCAGTGTGTGTGTGGGATGGCTCTTGTCCTCAGCAGAACATCCCCAATATTGCTAAGCCCTACAAAATGTGGAGTCAAGGCTGATAAATTCCATGTGCCTCAAGAGCAGATATACTGTGGGTACCTACAGGGATCTAGACCATGGGAGAAATCCCACTGTGAAATTGTGAGGTGCCAGCTAGAGATGCCATTGCACAGTGGATCAGGGAATCTGCCAGTGGTGGGGAGGGACTGGGTCCATCCCTCAGCCTGCAGAAGCAAATTCCAGGTCCAGCAGTATCTCCAGTCACTGTGCATGCACTTTAAGGATATGGTTCGATCTAACCCCAATTCATTGTCAGCATTTATATTGGAAATTATTAAGCCAAAGACTCTTCAGTAGGTGGGAAATTCAGTTTTTCTCTTACTTTTGGGATAACTGGCAGATTGAAATAATGCAATAAAAGACTTAGAGAAGGAATATCAGAGTTCAGTATATGTCCTGTGTAGCCTTGAGCTCAGCTTTAATAAATTAATCAGTGCTTCATGAATATTCATTAAGCAGACATGTGAGGAGCAAAGCTAGACAGAACTTAGGAAACATAATTTTCTTTTCATAAATTACTATAATTTCAAAATTTCACTCTATATTTTGTTAACATTTGAGTCTTAAAAATGCTTTATGACTAGTTTTAACTCCCAGTAATGCTATTCTCGATGTCTTGGCTTAAGGGGTGCTTTAGGACTTTTGGAATTAATTATTTTTTAATAGTTTGTTTGCAAAGCCTTCATTTTCTGGGCACTACACATCCAGGAGAGAATTGCTGTCTTGAAGGATGACACTGAAGATAGCTCTGGTTGCACAGCCCAGTAGTAGCAGAAACAGAATTGATTTCATTTCTCTGAGCACAGGGCCATGCTGTGTTTCCAGTCAGAAAGCTCAGGTTTCTTTTTTTCTTATTAATTTTTCTTGGTAGGTTGCATATGTGGTACTATTCCTGTCTGAAACCCGGTCTGCAAGATTCAAGAGGTTTATTTTTCAGCTTTGTCAGTGCTGCTCTTGCTGCTCATTCAGCCTAGAAAGTCGATTCTGCAAGGATCTGTGGAGTAATTTCAGNCCCCCCCCCCGTCTATTTTTCCCAATTCTTATACTTTCCCCTCTTGGACTTGCATTTGCCCAAGAGAACTAGAGGAAGTTGTCTTTTTCTGAGCCATCTGTGCAACATAGATAATACTGTCATCAAGACACTTGCAGGATTGCATTGCATTTCATCACCTAGAGAGTGTCTGCTCAGTGCTTGTCCTGGGCTGTGTTGTCAGCTCCAGGCACGTGACCTCACTGGACTTTAAACGCTTGCAAAATAGGATCAGGAAATAGCTTTGTGGTTTTCTCAATGTGGAAGTCCTTTCACAACATCTAAAGAGCTCAGCAACTTTCAGTTGTGCATCTTAAAATTAATTGTTTAAGAGAGCAGAGGTGTGATGACAGAATATTAGTCTAAAGTCTTTATTTTTTTTCAGTCACAAACAATAGTGACTTTCCTGGCTACACTGAAATCAGTGGCAGAACTTCCAGTGACTTTATGAGGCTGGAATACACTGGTGTAGTCTTAACCACTTAAATGGTTTACAGCTACTAGGAACCAGTATCAATTTCTCAAATATTAGTTATATAAATATAAATAAGTTCTACCATAAAAAGTAATATGCAAATATCTCTGATTGAGGAAGATTCCTTACTTTCAGTTGTGAGCTCAAATTATCCTAATGTTCAAATGTACTGCAGGATTTATAAGCAGTGGAATAGGACTATGAGAAAGTTATGGCTGGTATCTGAGAGCTGTAACATTTACAAACACTAAATGAAAAAACCCATATATTTTTATGCTTGCCATTCCAGACCCATGAAACTTATCTCAAAGGTTACGAGACAAGGGACTGAAAATGATTCTATTACACAATTGCTGCAGGGAGTTGCCGAGCACGGTAATTAATTGCTGGTGTATTCATTTGCTGCAGGAGGAGCAGCAGAAGGAAAATATCTCATTGAATTTGGAATTGTATTTATTCATGTATGCACTGTGGTGCTACAGCACAATTATTATCTGACACATTGGAAGCAGACTTGTGCTCCATTAGTTGCTGGAGCTATGTGCTATTATTGGATGATCTGCTACAAAAATGCACAAAACATTTATTTTGAGAGATGCAGTCAGGATTATAATTGATGCCTCACAGATCTCAGCCTGGCATTCTCCAAACCCACCCATAGAAATAGGAATCTCAGTTTGGCATCCTCAGCCCACAAAAAATGCTGAGGTGTCCCCAGGGGTGATGGGAGCAGAGCTTGGGCTCCCAGATCAGCATCTCCAGCGAGGAACTCGGGGTTTTTATCTGTTTGGAAGGCGACCCGGGGGCAAAGCCAGCCTGTGCTCCTTTCCAGTTTCCAGTGCAGTGCTGGCACCAATCCACAGGCAGCTGCTCATCCAGCATTCCTGGCTAGAGGATCATTTCAGCAGCTATATAATATGTCAGCCAAGAGGAAGCAAGAAGAAATAGGAAAGTAGAGTTAAGAAGCTAAACCCAAGAAAATAAAAATTGAAGGCAGCTTTAGTGTGGCAATGGCTGCTGGTGAGGGTAATAGTTCATTCAGTGATTCTGCTGCATAGTTTCTCATAAAACCTCACAAATCCTGTTCCAAGACTTTTCCCCTGAATTGTTCATTATTGTTTGCATGAAGCTTGTGAAAGCTGACATGACAACAGCTCATGTGAAGATTTATGCTTTGGACAGCTTCTAAAACAGTAAATATGGAGTAAATAGTAAGTGTAGGCAGAACTGTGGTGGTGTGCCAGTGTCACCCTCCCAGGAACGAGGGAATTACTCTGTGCTCAGCTGTAATTCCAACCCCACCAGCCCCAGCTGTGGAGAGTGCTGTGGGAGAGCGGAGGTGGGCTGTGCACGATCTGACCACGCTCCAGATGTTCTCTCCAGGAAGATGTGGAATATATCCCACAGGCAGTGGGCACAGGCTCTTCCCATGCCCATCTTTCATCCCCAGCATTGTCCCTTCGGGTGATGAGGAGCTCACTTGTGTCCTTGTGCTGCAAAGAGCAGTGCCCAGCCCTGAGGAGCCTCATGGGTGCCAACACTGTGGCTTCTAGGGTGAGGTTGTTTTACACAAAGGAGTAGGAGAATCAGGTTTGAAATTATTATTCCTGATGATTTTAAAAATAAACCAACAGCTTCCTCTAGGCCTTCTAAACAAACAGCCTAAATGAACGTGAAGTTAACCTCTCCTTCTCAGTCTGATGAAAGAAACAAATGGAAGTGATGACAGGATTATATTACTCTATTAATATGACAGGTTCTAATTTGTGATAAGAAAAGAACCTCATTCACTGCTTTATTACTTTCAGAAATTCTAAAATCGATGCAAGATATGCCATAAACATCATTCTTGGCAGGCACTCATTGAGGTGAACGTGTAACTCAAAGATAGCTTGAGCTGAATTCTGACTAATTTAGCAAGTAAGAAGGAAGGCAATAAGAACATTAAAAAGAAGAGACAGTAACAGAGTCAGGAACAGATGGTAGCCATAAATAATGCTGAAATAATAATAATATTTTAAATTTATATATGATGCTTTTCAGTCTGGAAAATCCCACAATGCTTTACAAAACTGAATTTAAAACACAAACTTAAACAGGAATGCACCAATTCTGGTGTGAAATATGACAGTTGTTTGAGAGCCCAAGCAATGCCAAGTCGTTTGGGACAAGAAGAGAATAAGAATTTTAGTTCATTGCTGCTGCACTAAAAGCTTGAGTTGAATTTTATTTCTTTCTTCTCTTCTAATCTATTTAATCTATCATCACTGGTAGCATCTGGATATTCTGCTGTAATGGATCCCTACTATCCATAAAGAACACTCTCTTTACTGTTAATGATATCAGATGCACTGTTGACTTTATTTATTGAAAACTCTAAATGATCTGTAATTTGGCATTCCACAATGGAAAAAAAAAATAAAATCACATTCTCAGCAAAAATATCTCCCAATGCCAAGTAGCAACAGTAGTTAGCATGTCCTTGTGCAGGGAGTATTAACTCCCATGTCACTCTAAATTCTGAAATCCTTGTCTTTCCCTGCAGAACATAATTGCTCCTTCCAAACACTTACATAGCTCAGCCCAACTGGAGGCTGTCTTCTGATCTCAGATAAACCCAGGCAATCCTTCTGGCTTTAGTGGGATTATGCCAACATGAGAGAAACTAAAATTTGCCCCACAGTATAGGGGAGCTGATAGGTGCATAAGGCACCGGGTGACGTTTGGAGGCTGCAATGGAAAAGTGCTGGAGGATAAGAAGGAAAAACTGCACGCTGTGTACACAGAGCAATGGAAAATATTTAAAGCAGCTCCAGCCTCAAATATTCTGTGTAGTCCCTTCACAAGGAGAAAGATGTTATGTGATAGTCTGGATGTCTGAGTGATTTGGTTCTGCATTGTAGAAACAATAGAAAATAGAAAATATTGAATGCTTCTGAGTGATGAATGATATCATCTATTTGCAGAGATGATAGAAAAGAGTAAAGAAGTGATGCTGGTAAAAATTAATTAATGTTTAATACTTTCCCATTCAGGTCTGTAGGAGTCATAGGCAGTGTTTTCCAATCCCAAGCTCACACTTTCAATAATGGCACCTGCAAGGACTCTGTGTCAGATGAGCTTTACATCAAGCTTGTGGCAACTGTCCCACAAATAGTGGAATTACTGCAGGGTACTGCAGTGGAATTACTGCAGGATACCCTGGAATACTGGAGCATTTCTTGAGAGTGGCATGTTCCCTTGAAAGAACAGAAAAGACCAGTGGTGGCAGGGCTTTATCTATAATTAACTTTTTAACCCTTCTTGGAAGTTACACTAGCTTGCACTCTTTGAACTGTTGTACCTCTCTAAAAGTGGGTTGGATTTTTCATTCATAGGATTCCTGTGTTGGCACTACATCTTGTTTTACTCAGAGCCATTTGTTTAAATATACTGGGAAAAATCAGATGTCCTATAAATTGGCAGAATTTAGGCTGGTCCACTGGATCCAGGTTCACTTCTACTGTGTTTTGGTTTATCAGTGTGGGGTTTTGAATGGAAAGGAAGAAGAGAAATACAGAAATTAAATTATTCATGGTGGCAGGATGTGTATACATGTATATATACCTACATGGATGGACTCACTACTGGTATCAGGGACTATTGCAATATTTAAAAGGTTTCTTAATTTTGGACAATTTCTGAGACACTGGGCAGTCTCCTGTTCATTTGTTATTTTACAGCACAGTGGATTGGCTTTATTTTACTTTTTCAGCTGCATATCAGCAATACACCAGACTTCAGCTGCAAGTGTAAATTAAAGTTTATATTTCAAAAACCCAGGATCTATGACATTGGAGTTGATACTCTGATTCCCAGGGCTTTGTGTCACCATCTCATAGCCTTGAAGTTGATGCCAGGAAGTTGTTGTGGACAAGGACTGTCACTGTAGGCTGTGGAGAGTGATCCTGGTGACCTCAGGCTGACTCCTGATGGGGACAAGTCCATGTGTAGGGGACCCTCATCAACAGCTGCACAGAGAGCCCGAGTCTGGGGTGGACACGGAGGTACAGCACATCTCCACACCTCCACACAGAGACAGGCAGCTGGCACCTTGCATCCTGCTCCCAGATCTGTGAGGCTCAGGAAGCCCTCCTGTCCCTCAGGGAGTCAGTTTGGGTTGGGAGATGGGGAAGCTGCTTTGATGTGGGTGGTGTCTGGCAGCAGCTGTGCTGTGCTGCAGCGTGCTCCGCAGCCAGGCAGGCTGGCCCTGTGTGCCAGGCTCCTCTGACTGCACAGACTCCCCTGGGGATACTGACTTCTTTGAATTTACCTTTTCTCTTCTCACCTGAGCTGAGGCAGGAGGAAGAGAAAGATGTGTTTAGTTTATTCTTTCTGCTGTCTCTGCTGTACCTTTCAGGCCTGTCAGCGTGGAAAGATACTCAAATACTAAATTTGTATGAAAACACAGACTCCAAAACTGCCATTTTAAAGTGCATTTTAGTCCAGCTTATAAGAAATGGGTCATTCAGTAGCCTGCTGGCTGGGTATTGTGCTGGTTATGTTTTGTCCACAGCCTTATCTTTTCCACACAGACTTCCAATTTTTAGGAAACTGGTTTGCAGGTCAGTCTGCAGGTACCTAAATATTTCTGTCTGTTTTAAAACCTCAGTACCAGCTGGAATTAAGAAGAAGGTCTGAACACTAAACATACACAACTGCTAACTTAATCACTTTATATAAATTCCCTTTGGATGATCTCTTTTGTCCCTCTTCTGGAGGATGACATTTGCTCTCCCAATCTGTGGCGAGACCACAGAGAGCTGCCTGACCACAGGAACTGCTGCACCTCTCTCTGCTCGCTGCAGATTAGGAGCACAGGACTCATCTCTGGCTTCTCTTTTTTATCTTTTTATTCCTCCCTATGTCTTACTTGCAGAATGACAGAAAAAGGACAAGGTTGAGATATTTCCTGAATGTTGCATTGTGCCTTGCCCTGCATGGTGCACAGAGGAGCCAGGGAGAGAGGAAGAAAAGAGCTGTGGGACAAACTTGGCTCTTGTGCCATGTAACTGCCCAGAAAACAGAGAGTCGATGGAAATTGGAGCTTCAAAACACACAGGTTGAATGAGGCAGGGCTGTTAGCTTTTCCTGCACCAGCCTGTGGAATTCTTGCTGCTCCATATGATTTCTTTTTCAGTCTAGGAAAGTCTTTTTTACAGTAGGAAAAGCATCCTATAAATATTCTGTATTTATTATTTTGCTGGAGTTTATTTAGTATGCTGAACTTAGATCAATAAAATGAGGAGAGGGAGGGGAAAATACCCCAAGATAAAAGAAACTCAGAGCGCTATGCATTCCAGAATAAACACAGCCCTCCTTGACGTGGTACAGGCAGTGTTTGTGCCTGGCTTCCCAACAGGGGTTCTTGCACATCCAGTAACTTTGTTTGTATTTTGTAAATTAGCAGATGGCTCTTTGATACAAAGGGGAATGTGTTCCCACATCAGATCGAGTGTCTCTCTTCCTCTCTTTCCCCTCCTCTGATATTAAACAAGTCATAGAAGACACAAACACAGTTGCCAAAAGTCAGGCGGAGATGGAGCAAAGAAAAAAATATTTGTGAGTTAACTGTAAAGTTCAGTTGACACTGACTGCAGTAAAACAAAGAATATAACTGATACTCAAATTTCCAACATTTCTGAGCTCCAGGGACCTAGGTATAGCTAGCTCATTTTGAATGACCCTTTTTCTCTGTTTCCTTCTTGCAGGACTTGAGACATCAGATGGGGAATTACTCGGAAAAGAGTCACTGCTGAAGGGGGGAATACTTTTGTACCTGTCATGTAACCATTTCATAGACTCATAGAATTGTTCAGTTTGAAAATGACCTTTAAGATCATCAAGTCCAACCTGTAACCCAGCGCTGCCAAGCCCACCACTAAACCATGTCTCCCAGTGCCACATCTACCCATCTCTTAAATACCTCCAGGGATTGTGACTCAATCACTTCCCTGGGCAGCCTGGTCCAGTGCTTCACAGCTCTTCTGGGGAAGAAATTTTCTCCAATATCCTAATTAAGTCTCCCCTGTTGGAGCTTGGGGCCATTTCCTCTCCTCCTGTCTTCTGTTCCCTGGGAGCAAAGCCCGAGCCCCACCTGGCTCCATCCTCCTTTCAGGGAGTTGTGGGGAGCAAGAAGGTTCCCCCTGAGCCTCCTTTCCTACAGGCTGAGCCCCCTCAGCTCCCTCAGCCCCTGCTGGTGTTCCAGACCCTTCCCCAGGACTGTTGGCCTCCTCTGGACCTGCTCCAGCCCTGCAGTGCCAGGGTGGAGCCTGTGTCCTACTTGGTGATGCAGGTAAGGCACCGTGCCTATTTACCAGAAACTGGGCTTGATGTTGGCTGGAACTTCAAGGCAGTAATTTCAGTAATGTAGCAGCAATTAAATGAGACACTTAGAAACTACATCTGGCTAAAGCATATTCCCCATTGTTCTAAAAACTCCTCTTTTTAATTGCTGCTCTGAAATTTGGAAATATTATTGCTGCATTAGTCAACTTTCTCCTTGTTTGCTTGAACTCTTGTCTATACAGATAGCAGGATGATAAATTATGTGTTTCTTTCTGCTTGTGTGTGTAAACTAAATATATAAGAGAAATTGGCGTTCTTTAGGGCTGGCCCTCACTATTTGATCTATTTGTACAAGGCCTGGCATTACTGGGTCCTAGTCTATGATTGAAACACACAAGCACAATGGCACTGCAAATAAATAAATTGCTACCCTGAAGATAAAATTATATTTAGTTGCACTTTTCCCTACAGGTCTTTGCACCAGAAGTCTTAAATGAAAAAGTACTTCCTCTGCTATTCCCATGTCTTCTGCATCCATGTCTGGCTCCACTGACCTGACTGACAGTGGAGGATTTGTCATTGGTCCTAATAGGAATGAGGGGTCCAATAGCTGTGATGGTTTAGAACAAACTTGTAAAAGGCTTTGCTCTCCTGAAGCTTTTCCTGACATGGAACTTGTGTCCAAAGGTGAGACAAAGTATGGCTGCTTTTCCCTTGAGCACTGGCTAGCAGTTAAGGGGAAAATTTACCAAAGTACTTGTGCAGAGACTAAAAGGGTAAGATAAAACCAAGATGGATTTAATGCTCTTTAATGATGAGTGTTACTCTAAGCAGTGGGAAAAAAAAAAAGAGAAAAATTTGCATTATATATATGGGAAAAATATACGCCATGGAAAAATGTATATCCAATACTAAACCATGGGCTCAAGTCCAACTCTTTATTTTACAATCATTGAGAAAGTCTCCATTGACTTCTAGGGAACTTGAATGAGATCCAGCTCCAAATCTGGCTTTCCTAGCTCATGAATACTCCTCTTGAAATTAATGATATTTCTTGAACTGGGAAAGTAAGACAGATTTTTGGTAGTACAAGTTTTGCCCTCAGCACTTTATCATAGATATTATTTGAGAGAGTGCCCTTTCAAGGTAATGCCTAGTATTGACATGCATAAATCCACAGTGATTTGGTCTGCTTTATACGGATGGGAGTCTTAGGACAAATACAGGGAGACAACTGAACTATCTGGAGAAGTTTAAAGAGTCACCAATCTACTCTCTAAATGTTCCCAATATAATTCAGAGTGTGAACAGGAGATAAATCATACATTGGATTAATTTGCTCATTTTGCCTGTTTAGTGACTAATCCTTCCATGGACACTTCTCCTTCCTGTGTGTATGTATCACCTGAACATAATTGTGTAGGTATTTGTAAAGGGTAGGTCAGATCTGAGAAATGGGGATGCTTCTCTGCACAATGCAGCTCCATGTCCTGAGCAGGGCTGCAGCTGAGGCAGGGTCACAGACATTCCACAGGGCTTTTGTTTGATGAACATGTAAGACCTTTTCACTGAATAGAATGTGTTCTGAGTTAAAACACAATTCCTGGCTGTTTCTATGACATGCAACTGTAAAACTTATTTTCTGTGCCACAAAAATATGAATGTTGTAAAATTCACATTTTTCACGAATACTCATTTGATATTTATAATTATTTTAGCCTTGCTTACATACTCCCCTTGCTTTCTAATACTCAAACTGGCTTTTTAGTAATTCATTTGAATTTTGGTACTAGCAAGTGGCATCTCCTATGAAGCCTATTAAAAACATGGCACATTGTTCTAAATTGCATAATAAATAATAGTCTAGAACGGTGACACGTTCAGCAAAATGGCTCTACTCCCATTTGACAGGGTGAACGCCTATGTGCTTTTCAAAGCAACTAGTTTAGCACTCCTCATTTACAAAGAGGGAAGGGAGATGAGAGAAATGCTACTCTGAGAACAGCTTGTCTCATGTTGACCTACTTTCTCCTCCAATCTGCGTGCAGCTAGAGCTGCTGTTGTGTTGACACTACATATCCAAGCTAAAGCAAAACCAGCAGAATCCGTGGCCTTAGAGATTGGCTCTAGAGAAGGCAAAAGGCCTTCTGGGTTTGATAGGGCTTTTGGATGTGCAGGCATGGCAGGGCAGGGATAAAGAGAGCTGATTTGCAAAACTGATTCCTGTGCCTCCCCTTTCCTGCGAGAGCTCACCCAGTGAGGCCACTCTGTGCCCAATCTCTGAGGTGCATTTATGTCTGAAGCAGGTGGTGTTGGTCCAGGGAGGGTCTCCTTATCTGCATGGGAGGTGTAGTCACAGAACTAATTTTATCAGCATTTTCTCTCCTTCCAGAAAAATCAGAAAACAAAGAAAACGGGGTGTGCCTATGAGAAAAGCAGGGATGCACCTTTTTCATCCCTATTTTTGACTCCCTTTCATCCCCTAGAGATTATTTGCAGAGGGTGCAAATTAGGGTAACCATAGAGATCCCCTAATTTCATAGAGAGGGGAGAAGTTTTGTACTCAGCCAGCAGACCATGGAAAAAAAACCCTTTTTGTATCTATGCAAGGGCTAACCTTGTGCTGTTTAGAAGTGATTGGATCTGGAGATTCAATTCATAATCTTTGGGTTTTGCTTTTTACTAGCTATCATTAATTTTTGAGAGGACATTATTTTTTGATGCACTTCACATCTACAACTCCTGCTGCCTACAGTGGGAGGAGGTGCTGCTACCTCTTGAGAAATGGGAGTAAAAAAATATGTTGTGTCAATCTGCATCAGTTTTATCATTTCAGCCAATGTTTTCACAAAAGCTGATCTGTGCTATACAAAGCAAATATTACTCCTTTGCCCCTGAGAGCCTCGTGTCCTTTAATGGAAATGAATACAGTTTTATTCTTAGCAGCTTCTTGCAGAAACCTCCAGTAATGTGACTTTTCTCCAAAATATCTTTTTTATGACTAGTTGTAACTTAAAGCAAGAACCTTGTTTATCCTGAGGAGAAAGATGTTAAAGTTTTTGTTTGAAAACCATGGCAATTGCTTCACACCATTCTAAAGATTTCTTTTTGCAATCCCTTTTTTGTTTTTTGCATCTCTTCCGAGAAGAGTGTCTGTGATAGGATACTGGAAAGATGTCTTGAGATCCATTTATTTATTTAGGTCCTAAAGAAATTAAGTTGACCTCAGTTTAATAGAGCAAGTAAAATAATGAGACAAATCAGAGCCTTCAAAAATACCTAAATGAGGTCTAGTAGAAACTACTTACTGCTGGGTGAAATTTACTGGGACTTCCTTGTACTTTTTCCTGGAACCCTTGGGGGAATGACAGCACGATACAGGCACATGGAGTTCACTAACCTGCCTTGCTCTGTGGCACTCTCATCCCACAGCATCCTGCCTTTTATGAGCTCTTGTGATCTGCTTTTAGAGTGGAGTAAAACAGGCACCATAGGATGGGCTAAGAGTCCTTGGGTAAAGGCAGCCCAGAGCACCAAGTGCAGTTACAACACTGAGCTTCTCCCCCACAGAGATTTGGGGATTTTCAAATTAACTTAACGCAGCAGGTTCCACTTCTCCCAGGAACAGGCAAGTGGGTGAAAGTTTGACATCTGTCATTCTGCTCAATTTGTGTTTCTGGGGTAGAGGCTCTCCTATCTTCTCCACTAAGATTTCTCTGCTGACATTGCCTATTGCTAAATGCTTCTTGGCTACCCAAATGTGCCAGCTGATAAGCCATGTAGGCCACTGGGGCAGAAAGCTTCAGGGGCTGTTTTTACTGGCTGCTCCCTGGTTTTGAGAGGGTGGGGTTTGAGGGTTTGGGTTTGGATGAATTCTCCTGCAATGCTGAAACCTCACTGCCTTGAGAACACCTCATGGTCCAAAAGTTCCTACAGCTCTGAGCCTTGAAATGCAATTGAGGGCTCTGAGGTGGTAAGAACTGCTATTACTGTAGCCCTCAAAAACTCAGGTACTTTGTGTTGAACTGTCTGAATGTGTTGTTTGGTAATTGGTTGGCATAATGCCTGTGTCCTTTGATTTCAGTTAGGCAACAACAGCTTTCCCATTGATATTTGCTAGAAATTAGGTAAAAGAGGTAACGCTGGAAAGAAAGTGATGATGAAATTATAGGTGGATCAGGTGAGTTTTAGACATCAGAGAGAATCACAGCAAAATAGATTGGTTTGCTATGCCTGCCATTTCTTTCATCTGTGATATTTAATATTTCTCATTAATTTACATTAATTTTTAAGCTTATGCTATTTGAGGAATTCTTGTAAAGTACAGATAGTGGTGGGAACTGAGAGTCATGAATTCTAGTCCTACCTTTTTTACATCCTCATTTGTTGATGTCTGAGCTTGAGGAGCCAGGACAATGTCCAGGCTCTCCATGGTGGACAACACCTGGACATGAGCATCTCTCCCTTCCTTACCTTGACATCTACAGAGACCCACAGCTGAAAGAGTTTCAGGCTAATCCAGCTAAATCCACCAGGTCTCTGCTCTGAGTGTTCTGGCTGTCAGGACTCTCCTTCTCTACAGAGTGCACATTCAGCCTGCAAAAAGTTTAGGTAAGCTTCTATTGACTGTGCTATGCCAGTATTCATAACCCTCACTGACTGACACCAGGATTCATTCCTTAACATCTGGAAAGAGATTTGAAAACTAAAGCAATACTTTTACAATTATGCTTAATCAACACTGTGCATTTAATGTTTATGTTATTATGTGAATGTTCATTGACAAATTAAGGAGATATTTTAAACCTCCATTAGAAAAGTCAGTAAATATAAAGTCTTTGTTCACTGGTATTTGGTTTAGGATCCTGTACCAGCAATGTTCTACCTTGTCTTTTATGGATGTGAACTGGAGGGACACAATGTTTTAGTGACTTCTCAAGCAACAAAGCTCATAACCCAGTTCTTTCTCAAATTTTGAGGTTTTATTTTACTGCTGTGGGTTTACTTCTGCTGAAAGTACAATCCATACCTTGTATTTTCAATACCATGAAGATAAAGAAGTGCATTACATTTTTCAGCAGCAGTATCACTTCCATCAGGAATAGAACAAACAAACCATTTTAGCTGTTTACATGAATAGACTTTCAAGTGTATCCTCTAGTTCCCCATGGAGGTTAATTTTTAAAACTTACATCATTGGAAGACAAAACTGAGTCCTTTTAAAGCATTGAATGAAATACAGGCTCCCATCCTGCCCAGGTCAGCTGCTGCACATGGATTCTGTGTGACCAGCACCATACTGGTGCCCAGTCCTGTCAGAAAACTGGGCTGCAGTGCCTCAAATTGCCCATGGCCTGCTTGTACTGTCACAGCTGGGCTCTGGTTGCAGGCACTGGGTATCTGTTCAGAAGGGCTTTCCCTTCTGCTCAGAGCTCAGCACCACAAGGGTACCCATGGAGGTCTGGTTTGGGGGTGCTGCACATGATCAGTCCTGGGCTGCCCCTCTGCTGTGCTGAAGTTCTCCTGGGTGCTATGAAAGCTGGGCCAAACATGCAGGCACAACTAAAACCATGCCTGGAATGTGCTGCCCCAGCAGTCCCCAATTCCTTTAGTCACTCCAGTAAATTTCTCCCTGCTATAAGCAGAGGAGTTGCTCCTGCCCAAAAGAGACCTGTGGGAGAGTACCAGTGTCAGAAAGGTTAAATAACTCAGTCCATAATTGCAGGGACATGTCCATAATTTCAAATTCTCTGTGCTGAAAAGGAAGGCTTTTCTTTCTGTCAGTCCATGTGGCAACAGAATCTGGCCATCCTGTGCAAATCTTGTAGATGTAATAGATTCCTCATTTGACACAGGATTTTCAAGCCAAGGTGACTAGTAAGTCATAAATATAATGCTAAAGTGATCCTTAAAATAAACAACATTCCTTGATTTTAAAATCCCGGGAGAAGAGATTTAATTTTTCTAACCAATCTGGGAATGTAAAAGATTTTCCTGCAGTGCCTTATTGATGTAATTTGACCTTGCTCAGCATTGGAGCTCCCTGATGGAGGCGTGGGGAGGAGGGGTGTGTGGACACACATGCAAAGTGCTCTTACTTTGCCTCTATTCAAATTCTAATTCCATATTCTTGTAAGAAGGATCTCACTGGGAACCAAAAATAGCACAGACAGAAAATATTCTCACAAGATGATTGTCACACAAATAAGAGGAGTTTCTCTTTAACCCATTCTCTTATCAGCTGAGCTCTCTGCAGGCTCCTCATCTTCTGCAGGTGCTTGGCTTTAGCCATTGGCCAAGAAACTATTCATGAAAAGCAGCAATTTAACGGTAATAAATATCTCTGTGGTTGACTGCATGCCACTAAGCTGGATTTAATGAAGTGTGCTTACGTTGTTTTAACAATATAAAAGTGTTTCAGTGATGGTAATTTGCTGTCTTTGTAACAGGGTATGTTTGGAGTTTTGGTGAAACTGTTTTCCTAGGTCTTTTCTAGCTTTAAACATGCCCAGTTACATCTGCTACTGCTCTGTTTCTTTCAGTGAGATAGCACACAATGCATGCCTAACCCAGGTTCTTCCTGCCTGTCACAATTTCCTGTATAGAAAGAGAAGGTGAATTAATGGTGGTGCCTTTATTTACTTTTATTACTACAGGGCCACAAACCTTGATTTTGAAGGAGACTGGGCCGTGCTAGGCATTATAAATACACAGAATAAAATGTTGTCCTTTCAATAGCCTGTCCTCTACGTATTGAAGGGAGATGACAGAGGCTGCTGGTGGAGGGTGCAAGGAAACCACAAAACAATCTTCAACGAGCTGACAAAAAGCAGATGAGCAGTTGTCTTTATAGGCACCAGGCAAAATGAGGAAGCATGAGGAAGAGAAAACCTGAATTCACTTGTTCAAAGCTCCAGTGAGTGGTGTGACCTGGCAACACCTGCATGTCCGAGGTTGAATATGAGCAGTGAAACAGAAACAGATCCACCAGATATGGGGCCCACAGGGTGGAGAAGTGGTGTGTTGGACATGGGGAGGTGACAAAGGGAAAGAGAAGAGTGATCCCGTGGACCCCATTTTATCCAGGTTGTTTTGGGGGAAGTGGTCTTCAAATGAGCTGATCTGTCAAGATGGTATTTTACAGTCGTGTGTTTATTCCTGGACTTCCATGGTAGACAGTTTCATACAAATAAAAGCTACCATTCTGTTCTTTTATTTGAATTTGTCCATAGATTATGAAGAAGAGCTGATGGTTACATATTTACCACACAACAGATGTTCAAAGTTCTCAGGCACATCATCTGCCCAATTGCCCATGGCTTTGTCTATCCCAATTATTTTTTCCCATATGTACACATTGGGTCACATTCCAGCTCTGAGACAAAGAGGGGTTTATTTTTTATTCCTCTGCAGAGCTACTGAGGTCCTTTGGGCGTCTCACAAGGCCTGCCACTTCCCAAAGAGACCTGAAAACTTGCCCATGGCAGTAACCTGTAAGGGAATGACTGACAGCCTTCCAGTCAAAGGGTCTGGTGATATTTCTGCTATGAAGCTTTTCATTTTGGGTGTGGGTGGGAAGCTTGCCCATGATGCTTTATTCTAAAAGGGATCCTATAGCTGGATATTCAAGCAAGGCTGCCTCATGCTGGCTGTGGGAGAACTTGGGAAAAACAGACCCAGGAAGCTGCTGGACCAGATAAAGCCGGTGGAGGTTATGGGTGGAGGCAGAGTGCAGGAACAGAGAGGGGATGAATGCTGCCCACAGACAAGCAAAAATTCTTTTCCTGTCGTAAGAAGCTGAAGAATTGCTGTCCTCCCCTAATGATAACTTTGGATGTCTCTGAGACAAGGGTGCCAGTAATCCTCAGTGCTGAGAGGGATTTGGGAGATATGCTTCCCTGGGGACCTGCCTGCTGACACCTTGGCTCTTCCTGAAGCAGACTGAGGTGCCTTCCTGGGATTTGGAAGCAGGCCCTACACATTTTCCTTGCAGGCTGAGCTAATGTGCTGCTCAGCTCTCCTTTGTGTTTTTGTGTCCTTGGCAGGAGCCTGTGCTGAGCAGCGCTCGCCAGTGCCGTTCTGGCACTCGCAGGTGAGGCTGGGAATCTCGGGAATGTCAGAGCAGCCTCACTTGTAGTGGAGCCCTGACTCAGAGAGATGCAGTCCTGCAGGGAGCTGGATGCCGCTGGAATGCAGAATGTAGGCTGCAAAAACCTTGCACGGAGCAGAGGGAGCACAAGGAGCTCGGAGCGGCCGCGTTTGACATTGGACAATCAGCCAGGCACAGTGCAGCCAGCCCAGGATCATCAGCCACGCTGAGAGGAAGGGATAATTAAGCACACACAAAGATACCCTGCAGATATCCTTCTGCAGCTCTTACCTATTCTTAGAAAAGTTTCCCTAACATATAGCTTATCTATTGCTCCCTCTGAATTGAATTCCTGTGTTTTTGGTCTCGTATCCTTGTCTACTGTGTTGTAAGATCCTATCATATCCTCCTGAGTCTCCTCTTTTCCAGGCTGAGCAAACAGTGAAGAATTCAGCCTTGCCCTGTAGAAGGATATTTTCCTCTGAAATTTGTCTGCATTTTGGTTAAAATATGATGTTACAAATCTTACCCTAAGAGAAGTTTCACTAATGCTTAATGAAAGGGAATAATTGCTTTTGATGTCTGACACATAGGTTGTAGTAATACATCATCGAATGAGCTTTGCTCTTTTTGTTGCAGTGTGTCAGTGTTGAGTCATATTCCACCTGGGGTCCTCCATAACTCCCAGCACTCATTTTGCAGCACACTTATTTAACAATTTATTTCTTATTTTGCATTTGTTCTTTTGACTTCTTTTCCTGCTGCTTCACACTTGCTTTTGTTGAATGTCTTGACTTGATCTAAGAGTCTTTATTCAATACCTCAAGACTGCTCTGAATTCTGGGATAGTCTTTCAAAACAGTCACAACGTTCCCCAGGATCTACACCTTCTGCACTGTCCTTTCTATGAGCTGAGTTATTTGTGAGAACACTGAATTGACCTGGATTCAGGACAGATCCTTAGGGGACCTTGCTTGATACATCCTGCTACTCTCAGTATTTGTGGGAGGAAAAACTGGTGTTTGAGCATAAGCTTTGGCCTTAATTTGGGAACAGCAAGGCATTAGGGCAGCTCATGTCAGCATCTGAAGCAAAGCCTCGGCTTCACAAAAGGGGATGGACATGAAAATACACATGAGCATCATCTGTACAAACTGTCCCGTGCCTCTGCCCTGCCCAGCACACAGCACCACGCTCTGCCTTCGCTCCCTGAATCCACACAGTCTTGAAAGGGGTTATAAATATCTGTCCTCCTTCAGTTGGAGAAGGAAGAAGAGGATGCAGATGGGTGAGAACTGTTCCAGTGCAGCTCGCGCTCTCGCCCGGCGCATAATGAGATCAGAATGCAGGCAGGAATGTGTGGAGGAGTGGAGCTGGCAAGGATTCACCAGCCTGAATTATTCTAAGCCTATTCCATCCCTAATCAAACTGTTTTCCTTTTTTATTTTTTATTTCAGTGTGCAAAGGTGCTTTATGGAGCTGCTTCTGTTGGAACATAAAATTCAAGCTCTTTTTTACTACAGGAGCAAATTCTGTTTGACAGGATATTGCTGTGGGTGAGTTTTTGGTGTGCTGGGCTTCTTAGAGTATCCTTTGCTCTGGCTATTTCAGAGCACTTGGCATTTCCCTGCTATGTAGCCAATTTACTGGATGCTGGAAAGTATGAAATTGGATCTTTAAAATGATCCCAGATAATTTCTGATGCTAGTATAAATCTAAAAAAAATTTCCCAGACAGAAAAGGGGTGGGCACAGCCATATCACATGAGTTGTCCAGGCTTGTTTACATCCTGATTTGCAAAAGATACAGCTTGACCTCAGTGTAACCTTGAAGTCTACACAGGGAGAGGAAGTACTATGTAAATTAGAGTAGCCAAAACAAAACAGGCAGACAGAAGCTGAGTGTACAAAACAAGCTGGCGAGGCACTCTGCAAACACTTTGCTAGGGAGAAGAAATGTGCACAATTTATTATTATTTTTTTTTAATTTCTAAGATATAAATAGCTGTGAAAAAACCTTTGCTAAGGAAAAATGGCCGCACCCATTTTCCACAGTATAGGAACAATGTGTTTTCCTGCACCAAGCATGCCCTCCCAGGGAAGTCCCTCCTTTCAGAGGACCAGTTCAGTGCCCAGGGAAACCTCTTTGTGCCCAAGTTTTTTGGCTGCAATCTCAATGGGTTTTAAAGATGTCCTGAGGGCCCTGAGGGGACCCAAGCAAAGCACACTGCCTAAAACCACTTAGCAGCAGTTAAATGAGGTTGGTGAGCAAGCCTTGTGTTAGACCCCATGTGGATAAAAACGAGGAGAGAGGACCAAAGGCATCACCCAGGAGTTCTGCAGCACCACCGGGGGCCATGCAGTTCACTCTCCAGTTCTGCGCTGGGGTACGCGTGTGTGGCCCACCCATGGAGAGACTGAGAAAGAGATCTAGAGGGAAAATCATGCAGCTTTTGCTGTGAGTTAAAAGATTTCCACCCCACTTAAGTTTTAGCTAACTCTGCACCTCCCCTCTTGAGGCTGAGCCTCTCCACGCTTTCGTCACTGCCTGGAATCTTCCTCTCGTGCCTCGGTGGCAGCGTGGTTTAGAGAGTGGAGTGGCTTCTGCTGGGAAGGGATGCATCATCACTTTCAGCTCCCTCTGGGGGTCTGGTGACCTCAGAAGCAGCACAGAGGAGGCCAGAGCGTGGCACTTGGCACAGCACCAGCTGCAGGCGCAGCACAGCAGCAGCTGAGTGTGTCTGGTGTCTAACCACAACCCCACCGAGCTGCTGTGTCTGTGGGTGCAGCTTTGTCATGCATTCCCCCATGTCAGGAGGGTGTTATTCCCTGCCCTGCTACTTGGAGTCGATTTTAGGAGAGGGAAGGTGATTCCCATGCAAACCCCTCTTGGCTCTTGAACCCACAAAACTGTTAATCTCTGAATTTTAATCTCTGCATGGAGGATGGAGTGCAGCAGTTGTGAGCAGTTTTTAAGCCTGGTGGAACACGATTGTTTAGTCTGCTGCAGGCAGAGCCCAAGCCCAGGGGAAGCATGGTTTGTGGCCAGCAGCAGGTTCAGCACTAGCAAAGTTTAGGAGGCAGCAATGAGGTAAAACAGGCTCAAAAAAGGGGATAACTCCATGTCCCTGAATTGCCAATATCCTCCCCAGAATCTCCATTAAACAAGTTCTGAGCCACATTACTTTACTGAAGTGCCTGGGGAGAGCTCTTACCCGGATAAGCATTGTCTGCTTCCAGGAACAGTAAGTTTTCTTTTCGCCAGATGTCGCATTTTTTGCTCCTGAAGAAACCAGGGTTGTTCATGGAGCAGTACTGACCTGGGCTGTGCACAGCTCTTACATTCCTTGGCCCATCCTGGGCTCACCAGGGGCCACACTCTTCAAGCCTTTCTCAAGATGCTGTGAATGGTCCACTTGGGGGTCAAGTGCAATTCATGAAGAACCCCAGTGCCAGAATTTGCTGGTGCTTTTGAGAAATAAAGTATATTGTGCATAGTGATGTCTGTGAACTTTTCATAGACCTTGCTTGCCTGCTGTCTCCAGCTACACACACACACAGTGTCCACTGGTGCTTTTCTTTGTCAGAAAACCATCACTGTTTAAGTGTAAAATGATCTTTTGGAATGTAAATATATATATATATATAGAAGCAAAATAGGTTTCCTATGAACACTAATTGACATAAGAATCTTGCTTTAAATGCAGAGATTTTTGTCATAGAAAGCTTCTTCAGCTGCTGAACTGCATTTGTACAGGAGAAATTTGAAGGAAAAAGTAAATGTGAGAAGAGAAATGGATCTTTTAAGATAAAGACAGGAAGGGAAGTTTAGGAAATATTAAGGCAATCAGAATTTTCCTTTATTCCTTGCACTGCAGGTCTGTCAGTTTTCAGGGATTTGAGCACAGGAAAAAATCAAGGAATCAGAGAATGGTTTGGGTTGGAAGAGGCATTAAGGATCATCTGGTTATATCCCACTGCCGTGGACAGAGACACCTCCCACTACACCACTGGTAGAGGTTGCTACAGCCTGGCTTTGGACACTTCCAGGTATGAGGCAGCCACAGCAGCTCTGGGCACCCTGTGCCAGGGCCTCCCCACCCTCAGAGGGAAGAATTTCTTCCCAATATCTGATCTAAACTTGCTGTCTCATCATTTGAAGCCATTCCCTCTTCTGTCACTACATGCCCTGCCCAAAAGTCATTCTCCAGCTCTCTTTAGGCACTGGGAGAGGTTCTAAGGTCTCCCCAGAACCTTCCTTCTCCAGGCTGAACAATCCCAACCCTCAGCATGCGTTCACAGGAGAAGTGGTCAAACCCTGGGAACAGCTCCATGGCCTCCTCTGGCCTCACTCCAACAGGTCCATGTCCTTCTGCTGGCTGCCCCAGGGCTGGGTCCATCACTGCAGCTGGGTCTCAACAGAGCAGAGCAGAGGGGCAGAGCCTCCTCCCTCCCCTGCTGCCCACATGGGTTTGGAAGGAGCCCAGGACACAGTTGGATTTCTGGGCTGCCAGTGCACAGGAACCAACACCCCCAAGTGCTTCTCCTCCAGGATGCTGTGAATCCATTCTCCACCCAGGCTGTTCTATTCCAGGGTGTGCTTGTGGCCAAGCCCTGCTCCAGCTCTCACCTCCAGCTCTGCTCTGCAGCAGCAACAGGAAATGTGAAAGGAAGCCGGCTGGAAAGCAAATGTCTCTCTCCAGTGGAGACCACAAAGTTCAGCTAAGTCTGAAAATCTGGCTTTCAATTAATTCTCTCTTCAGATTTTGACCATGTGGGAAATATTTATTCCTCCTTACACAGAATTTATGAAGTAAATGGGAAATGTATCTTATTAGTATTTAATTTGCTTGGCGATTAAAAGAAATTAGTTTCAACCATTGAGCAGTTTAGCAAACCTCCATTAATTTTTAGAAGGAAATACTTGCCTGACTTTTTCTGTGAATTTATAGGAAAAGAATAGCTACTAAATCTTCTCCCATCTGTGTGTTTTTGATAAGGAAATTGCTAGTGTGAATAATCAGAAACCGAATCCTAATTGAATGCTAATGTATTAAGTGAAATGTAGCCTCTTCTTCATAAATAACAACTGGATTGTGGAGTTAAAATAGTGCAATGACCATGTCCAGAAATATTTGGGACAGTTAACTTATTTTCTGATTTTTGAAGCAACCAGGCAGAATCAGGAACGTAATTCAGCATTTACTCAAGCATTTGGGTATTAAGCCATGTCAGCCTAGAATGCCTTTGGAAATCTGTTCCTTTCCTTTTCAAAGCATCAGTGAAGCACAGAACTTGTTGCATTCTCTTGGTTTTCAGACAGTGCTGAGGTAATTTACAGTGATAATGCTGTCACTGCTGAGCTAAAACCAAAAGACCTTTCTTTGAGTATGTGTGTAATGAAAGGCGTGAAGTTTTCAAATACTGAGTGAGTCAATATTTCCCCAATGTTTTTCAGACAGTATGATAAAGTAGTCTTTCAAATTACTGATTTCAAGTTTGTATTAATCTTTTTCATCACACTTTTATAAGTAAGGCTTTTGTTATTGCTTTCTTTTACTACAATGAACCAGTAATCTGATCTCAACTTTTTGAGACTTAAGCATTGTTCTATAAATGCAGCTTTGGGCTAGAAATTATTTTAATATTTGACAGTTTCCATATGATTTTCATTGTTTGTGCCCACCACTAAATTATCTCAAAACATTGTACCATGGCTAACGGCTAAATTGGGTCTCTTAGAGAACTGTTTAATTCTTAGGCAACATTTATTCATATATGATTTAATAAGACAGCACAAGGACTAGATGAATGTAATTTGAAAAATGAAAGACGAAGTAAAAAATTATTTGCTTTCCAGCCAAAAGGGAAAAGAGTGTTTTTTTGACTGCCACCTTCTCTGCCTTCCCTGTGGCTCTTGTGGAACCCCAGTAAAGAGGTGAAGGTGATGGCTCAGCCGTGGGCAGTGTTCAGAACAGCCCCACCAGGTGAGCCCATTGCTCAGGAGTGCTGCCTATGGCACATGGCCCGTGGGGCTGTGCTGGCAGGGGATTGCATTGGAAGTCAGGGATTTCTGTGGTGCAGCCAGCTCAGCCCCTCACAGAGTGAGGGGTAATGGGTGGCCCAGGAGCTGACAGGAATGATTTGGTGCCTTATGGATGACCTGACCTTTTTACCTGATGGGGGAATCTAGAACACCATTAAAAATCAGAAATTAAGAGTTCCAATTTGCAAGCTATTGCTGCAAGACTGTCATTTCCCACTAATAAATCAGTTAACTAAGCAGGATGTAAGTTTTGTCTCACTTTTGATGGCACAATGACAACACTGCCACACTGACAGGTTCCCCAGAGTTGAGCTGTTGTTGAGCCAGGTGGTTCAGGGTCTGCCCAGGCTGGAGCTGGAGCAGCAAAGGTCTCAGTGTGGGCTGCAGAATCTCTCTGAGATGCTGGGTAAGGACTGTCCTAACAGCCCAGCATCCTACAGTGCAGCCCTTCTTGCTGGTGAGATCTATTTAATGGCAAGAAACCTGGACAAACCCTATAAAACCTGCTCGCCCAATGCAGCACAGGACAGGTCTGTGCTGAGCTGGGTTTGCTTTGTACAGATGTCCCTCCCTGGCAGTGTTATTATTGATGCTTTATATAAAAGCATATATCCTAGTTTTTCATTATTCCCCTGATGAGAAAGACTTTTAATATTCCCTCATGTCTCTTGGTTTATTCTGTAGTTGCCCCTACACTTCTGCCCCATGCCTGTGTGTCTGGGGCAGGTCCCTTTCCCCCCTTGCAGAAGAAACTGCACGGTTATCTCCATATAGGGGCAGCATGAGCAGGCAAACCCATGAAGAATTGAATTAGGTTAAGTTTCAAAGCAGATATGAGCCCCTAAAATGTAGACATAAACAAGAGCTTGCCATGGGGCATGTGTGTCCTTATGCTGCTGCTGAGGACACTGCAGAGGCAGCCACTGGCTTCTGTCTGCAATCCCAAACTGTGGGTTTGGATCATAGCTTTGTGACAAGCCCTAAACTCTGCCCTGGATAATTTGCATATACCATTTTTTTCCCCCATCCATGAAACAATAAGGTTTCACTTTTACTTTGGACTTCATCTGAAATTTATGCTGACCATTAGTCATACCCTTTAAATGGATCTATAAATACAGTCCAGACTGGAACTCTGCCCCCACTCCCCTGCCAGTTTACAACATGCTACAGAAAAAAAATGCTTCTCCAGCAAACTCTTGCTTCTTGCTAAATAGACTGACTCATGTTTTCTGGTTGGGAAAAGGGAGTGGCATCCTGCAAGGCTGCAAACCCTGTGCAGCTCCGTGTGACGCAGGGAGTGTGCAGTATGGAAAGGGAAATACAGGCTTTGTTTGCTTAGCTTTATGCTGAAATGCAACTAATGGCAAATGGCTTCAAAATATGGATTGGAAAGTCATGGTATAACTGAATCTCATGTGTCTATAGAGAAGACTTAAAATGCATTTTTTAAAGAAATTCAATGTAGGGCTATTAAAAAAAAACACTTAAGTCTGATGACTGAAAAAGTTCAGACACATGGAAATATTCTTATAGTTTCCAGACTATTTTCTTTCCAAGGTGTTTGGAATAGCTTCACTTTTTTGTTTTAAATTTTTTGGTTTTGTTTTTTGGAGTTATTCCTGCTTAGCAATAGTTTCCAAACTTCCTCATAAGCATGATCAACATTTTAATATACTTAAATTTAATTAGATATTTAACCATTTCAGCAAAAAAAAGTTTAAATTATTTTAATACGTTTTAATGGAAACAAAACAACATTTGTGAATATACTCCCCTCATATTGCAGTAATGGCAACAATTTTTTCCTTCTTAGAGCTTGTTTCTTTCTGTTGATAGAATTTTTATCAAGTCTCTTGCTGCAAGAAAAAGATCCCAGAAATATGCAGGTCTTTGTGTATCGATATTGAACCATCTGTAATTTCAAAAAAGTGAAACCGAGCTCTTACACTCAGGTTACCAGATATTATCCAGTATAAAAAGCCTGATTGTTTTTTTGGGAAGCATTATCTTCCCCACAGATTACAGCAATCTTTATATACTTAGCAAGGAAAACCAACCCAAGAACAAAACAAAACCAAGGCTCCAAGGGTACAAACTGGCCTTTACTGGTCCAGTGCCATTCCTTTTAAGCTTAACCAAGCTGTGAGATGTTAAAATCTTCATTTCCCTTCCTTCCCAGGAGATCCTTGGAGAAATCCAGTCTGCTGCAGCCACTGAACTCTGCAGAGCCCAGCACATGCTGCCAGCAGAGCAGGAGCAGGCACAGAGCACTGCCCTGAGGATGCCTGGAGAGTTTGGGGACATCAAGGTGACACATCTCCTCATCCTGCATCCCACCCTCCTCTTGGATCTGTCGCTTTGTAACCCCACTTTTGGGGCATGTCTGAACCCAGCCCATGGTGCTAAGAGTGCAGTGCAAACCTTTGAAGGTAATAGGCTTCTCCTCCTGGGAACTCTGCCTGTTTTGCCCTGTTCCCCAGTGATGGGAACCTGCTTTAAGCAGCAAGAAATCAATTCTCCTCCTGGTACTGAGTCACAGGGGAGAGTGCACTGTAGAAGTTATAGGCACCACAAAATTTTTCTTTAGTCTCAGTGTTTAAACTTTCAATATGATAACTAATATATGTGAGATGGTAGAGAATCCACACAGAAGTCTGGAGAATTTCAGAATTATGGTGATTATGCATTTCCATGCATGTAGGTATTATAATCTTGGACTACATGGTCATATTTTTTCCCTGACAGTCTGCTTGCCAGAATACACAGGCTGGATGCACAAGGGAAACAAATTAAGATTGCATGTGCAGCTGTAAATGTGACATTTGGAAAGTCTGAAATAGAACAGAACTAGCATGATTTTAATGTAGCTTTTTGTATGCATGCAAATAAGCCTGTGGCTTATGTTCATCTCCCAGGTACTGAAGGTTTTGATATTTGTTGTATTTAGTGACTCTGTACTTGTCACTTCTAGAAATGGGCATGTGAAGCACAGTGGTGGAATGAAGATTGCACTGAGGTAAGGTTTGTTTCACTGCAGTCAAATTACTCCAAAAACCTCCAGTCAAATTACTGCTGATGTTTAAGACACATTAATTCATTACAAGTTTGCAAAGACACGTGCTATTGATTGTGTTCTGCCTGAGTAAGAATTTTCCCAGTTTTCTCTCTCCTGTCCTCATCTGTAATGGCCTGCCTGCTGAGGATCACTTTTAGGCAGCACTGATGTGGGTCCAGCTGTTTGTAAAATTTGGTTAGTTATTGAAATACCAGATTTTATTTTATAGAAAAAGAACTAGTTTTTTATAGGCTTTTACAGGTCAAATGGCAAAAAAAGAGCTTTAAAGCTCATTCTGTATGAGCTTACATTATGTGAGCCTCTTGAAAGGTGACTGGAACCACTTAGACATGGTGGCATCCACATTCTCTGTTTGTCTGTCAATGTCTAGGTTACTGAACACCCCAAACTTGTAGGCACAAACCGTCCTTGTGCTGAGGGGGTACACACAGATATTCTGAATTCTGGGCTTTGGATGATAAAATAATCAACAAATATTACCCGGGTTTTTGATAATAGTATCCAAAGCTGGATTAGATCTTAATGTCTTTGAGGTGACTAATTTTGTAATTATTTCTTAGGAAGGCTTTTTAAAATTCATGATGAAAAGCAAAGTCAAAGCCTTACTAACAATCTGCTTAAAATAACAAGTATAGGAAAAGTGGGGTGGTGGGATAGTCATGCAAAGTGGTAGGCTTCTAGAAATGGACATTTTTTTGGCTGTGCTATTCTTAAATGAGTGCCATTGACTTAATGGGAACAAAAAAAAGTGATAAGGAATGTGGTGACTCCTGGGAAAGCTGAGCTATGATCTGCTTTACTCCAAGCCACTGACCCACAGGGTGGATTTGCAAAGTGTTTGATGAGCTTGGAAGGCATCAACCTGTCCTGGCATGGGGAAAGCAGAGATGGAGCAGATGCAGCAGTGATGTGTTTTAATGTGTGCTGGACCAGCCAGAGTCAGGTCTTACAGCTCTTCTTGCTCATTTGCACCTGCACTGCTGATGAAGCTTTTGCACGTTCTGGAGGAGCCATAAATCTGTGCATAACCTGTTTCTGCTTCCTTCAGAACCTGATACTTCCCCTTTCATATCACCCAGTGCAAGTTCAGTCAATATCCACCTTGTTCTATGAAATGGGTTGTACCAAGACTATTATTTTATTGTTTTGACTGCATAAAAAAGCTGCACCTAAAATATAAAAAAAAATACGGAAATATTTTGCATCCACAATTATCACAACCATTTCTTAATTCCTTAATGAAGATAAAAATGGCTTATTCCACTACAGAAAAGGAAAAGAAAATTATCTGACCATATGGTGTCATCTCCACACAGAGGGTTTAAAATAGAGAGAAACTGTTTCACATAGATATGACAAAAAGCAAGGACATTTTACCACAAAGTGATGACTTTTTTGAAGAAGGTGCCCTTTATCCCAGAAACAACATAAGCATGACATGATGTGGTAGTTACCATGGCAACTAATTATTTTTTATTGAACAAGAATAAGCACAATAGCTTCACAAACCCAAGCATATCTTGGCAAGCAAGTTAAAATATCCTGGGGCATCATCAACATGTGCAGTTATCATTTGTCTTTTATTTTTCTTTTTTTTTTCTTTCAGAGAGTTTTAAATTTTTTTTTGAATACAAGCAAATAGATCATGAGTCAGAAGAGGTGTGCTGTTTTTCATCTGACCTCTTCCTTTACCAAAATCTCCTCTTGACACTGTTTGTGCTACTGATGAGTCGTGGCCACTTAAGTTACAATGGGTAATGTCCATTGTTGGTTTTGCACTGGAACTGATGATTCCACATTTTCAGAAGATGCCCCAGTAAGGAGTGAAAGGTTGACAATTTAGCTGACAGGAGAACGTGACAAGGAAAACAGAACAGATGGGGCCCTTGAAAATACCATTCTTTAAAAGTATGTGGAATCAATTTAATCCACAATAACAGTACAATGAAGAATCTTATTCTGTAATTATGAGGCTGAAAGAGAGATGGTTTTGATCCAGATATTATTGATTTAGTTGACAGTGGGTAATAAAGTAATTCAGAAATTGTAGTGTCTGGTTCAGGCCTGGCTGAAGTCAACTGCACATTCTTTTATTTAGAGACCCTTTTAATAAATTGGAATGAACTTTAATGAACATTACACTCAATGTGTGAGTCAAGGGTGAGGTATTGATGTTACCAAAGTTGGTGGAACTTCTGCTGTGTTTGCACAGTGTTGTCCAGATAGAGACACAAGGAGAAAGTCCATGACACACTTCTTCATTTAACATCCAGTAGTGTGGGGGTTTGGATAAATTACTTCCAAAATGCCAATGTTTTAAATAGCAAATATCAGTGAGTGAACATTCCCATGTGATGGTAGTTTACATGTAGGTAACTCCCTCTGTACAATTCTCTATGTTAAATTCATGCTCTTACTCCTGTTATTGCAGACCATCTCGAGGCAAGTATCACATGAGCCTCAGTAGCAGAATTGCTGCTATAGTTTCAATTATGCACACAGGCTCATCTGAGGACAGATCATATGTACTGCCAAAGCCAAAACATTTCAAGAATTTTTCCATCTCTATTTGACAGATCAGAATGAACGAAGAAAATCCCCATCTCTGTTCTTCCATTTAGGGTGACCCTACAAATGAATATCTCTGGTTTAATTCTAGCCTAGGTTTAGGAGGGAAAAAAAAGATCCTTCAACCGCACATTCAACCTCAAGTTCAATATTTTTGTTGGGTTCTGAGTCAGTTATGTTAAACCAGTTAAGGTCAGATTTAGTCTGGAGAAGCTGCAAAATTACAGGATCAAATGACACATGATGTCCCATGGAACTGAATTGCATTAGAGGTTGCATAAACACCATTAATATTGCTTAACATTGCTGTGACATCTGAAGCAGTAGGAAATCAGTGAGTGTGATGGAGAGTCTCCATGTGCAATAAAAGTATCTTTGTGTGATGGAGAATTGAACAAGACCTGCCAGGGAGGCTTGTGTCTCACAGGAGGTGATGCTCATGTTCAGGGGGGCCTTGCTCAACAGCCCAGCCTGGACGGGGGGAATGGCCTCTGAAAGGGACAGGACAAAATCCCATTGTCAGGCTGTCACTGTTGGCTGTCTTTCACTGAAACACAAAGGAGAGAATTACTTGTTCAGTGCTGTTGAAGATTTAGTGGTTCTGTTTGTAGAGTTGGAGTATCAATTTCAGTGCCCTGCACCAATTCTGATGGAGATTAATTAATTTTGGTGGTCCAAAAATGTTGCTGAGAAACTCTGTACAGTTGTGCTAGTGAGAGTGCCTAAAATGTAACTTATTTATTCTCACTTTGGTTAAGACCAGTATAGCAAGTTACTAATTTTGGTACTTAAGTCTCTAGAAAGTCACTTCTTGCTTCTGCTGATGTGGATACATTGGAGTACCCTCTGGGGGAAGGGGAGAGCTGGGATAATTTGTGAGGTGTTAGAAATTCTCATATTCCTGTAGGATAGGGCACACTAGAGCTCCCCAGTAGTTTTGTCAGGCGCTTGATTCTTCAGTTGGTGAGTATCTGCAGGTAGCACTGGGGCTCTCTTTGCTGCTGCTGAGGAAATTCATCACATCATCTCTGTATATGAGGAGACTTGGCTGTGTGATCATCAGGGCAGAAGGTGAGACTGGGAAATAGTGCTAGCTGGAAAAATAAGATGTTGACACAACCTCCCCGAAGTAATTTTAAAATTTATATAAATACTGGAATTTCCATTCACAACTACTAGTATTTATGTATGGTATCTTGATGAAATACTGCTTATTAAAAAGGAAAAGTACTTGGTCCTGGTAATCTGATTTACTATAGAAAAGCCTGGAGTGTTAAAAACTGTTTTCAGAAAGATGCCTTGTTCCTTCTAAAAACCATCAGTGGGATGGTGGCCTGTGCACAAATGTAGGTTTCATTCATGAGATGTGGAGCATTTGGCAGACTGACACAGCAGCCAGGAGAAGTGTCATTCTAGGATGACAGACTATAAACAAGCCTTTGTAGAATTTGCAGTGAAAAGGGATCATTTATTAGAAAGTTATGTGCTTCCCCAAGATTTTGCATTTTCTTTCTGGCACTCCGCTCAAGGTCCTTCAGACACCACGAACAGAGCAATGCCTGGAGGAGTCTTTGAGAGCTGAGACAGTGGGAGATGGGCTGGGATGATGCCTGTCACTACATGGATACACACCAGCTGAGAATGTAATCCTAACTGTGGACTGAGTTGGTCATAACTCAAAAAGAAATTTATTTTTATCATTGAAATAAACCCGTGCAGGCAGGAGATGCCGATGAGTTCACATTCCTCATCCAGCACCCGTGAGGCTGATCCCTATTCATACATAAAGGCAAGAGAAGTCGACTCTCAGGCAAGTTCATCTTGTGGGTCAGACTGTCATTGACTTCTCCACTTTCCTAACATGATTATATTATCCAGGAGTATCCAGGAGTGGGATGCTGACAGTGTTTTTTTTTTTTTATTGTTGCTGTTGGAGGACAATGACAATGGGCAGCAAATTAGAAGTTCAGGGCAAATCAGTTATGTTATGTTTAAACATCATTTTGAAATGGAATATAACATGACATAATGTTATAAGAAAACAAATTTGACTGCCCAGGCACTTTTATACCAGTGCAGACAGCGATGGGGCCTTGGAGGAATAGTATATTCTGGTTTTGTCCCACTCAATATTCTCTTACAGTATTCTAAGTTTAAAGGTGCTTTTGTTATCAACAAGAATCATGCCCTTAGAATTTTTTGTTGATGATTTTCTTCAGCATTTTCTCCTCTATTGAATTTCTGGGAATGCAGTGTGCAGCACTGTACTTTGTACAGCTGACTTTTTTACAGATCAGTACCTGGCTTTGTATTTACCAGAAGCAATACTTGGCTTTATCACACAGGCTTTTGCTGAGAGATTTCATCCTGTAGCTAGGTGACATGAACTTCATATCACTTGCAATTAGCATAGGAAAACATTAAGGGGAAAATAGTGTCTGCCATAGGACAAACAATTATTAAGGCAGAGGTCTGTGCTATAGTTGGTTTTGTCAGATGATAAATATGAAGGCATATAGAAAGAGTTATGAAGCTGTGTTCCTAAAAATGTAAGTGGTATGTTGGGAATTGCAGCTGGAAGGCTAAAAATCACCTTTTTTCATACTACTCTTTTAACCAGAAATACATCTGAGTGCATACAGAAGAAGGAAACTCAACAGGAATCATATAAGATGTAAGTAAAATAATAATATAGTACTTCTCAATGATACATATTCCCTTACTTCTCTCTTTCCAGGCTCAAAATCTCCCTTTACCATTAATTTCTGTGCCATCCAAAGAATTCTAGTCAGGAAGTAGCGTTAAAGGCTGTAGCTGAAGTGTGGCAAAAGGCACAGCTGTCAATTTGGGCAAGTAAAAGTTTACATCTAGTTCAGAATTCTGCTGAGTATCATAGCTCAGACCTGCTCTGCTGAAATCACATTGTGGATGAGTCTGTACTGGAGTGCAATGGAAAATACCTAAATTAATGCTAACAAGTTGCTCCTATCCCAGAATCCAGGTATGGAGCCACTTTTCACCAAGTACCTAATGAGCTGGCACTGAGCTCCAAGCTGCTGCAGGCTGGGCACTGTGGAGGCATTACCCACATCACTGAGTGTTGATTCAGAAAACTGCATCGTTGCAGGAGCAGTGGGGGTTGTAGGCTGTACCTTTTGGCAGCCATGTGTCTTCTGGAGCAAACTCCTGAACAGGGATAGAGGAAAATGTTGGTTATCTGTAGAAGAGGCATTTTCTGGCAGGGAAGGAGCTCTTTACGCTCTCTGACTTAAAAAGTATCTCCACCAAAGCCTTCATTTTTCTTTAGATATCTATAAAGTAGCCCTTCTGGGCCCATATGTGATGTGAAACCGTACTCCCAGTTGTTTCTGATAAAGGCATTGAGTGCCCTGCAGCAAAAGTTTGAACTGCCAGACAAATCTCACGTTGTTAGCACTTGCTTTAATTTTCAAGAACAATAATTAGGCACTCAGATACCGGGGCAATGACTGTTCCAATCTGAATAAAGCAGCACAATGAACTGCCTCAGCAGCATGTTTTAAAGCAGTAGCTTTTCCTCCTACCCTTTGCCTCCTACTCTGAAGATTTTAGGAGATCCCATGCATCTTACAGCGAAGGTGTGGTATGCACTGACTGCACTGTGGGGATTTTCTCACAGACCAAAGGGTTTTTATTTCCCAAGCACACTTCTGTTGTAACACATGAGGACTATAGTGAAAGAAAATGTTTTGCCTTTTATCTGAACTTCAGCTGGAGTCAAAGCAGTGAGAGATGCTGAGCAGTCTCGTGTTAGCCTTGTAGAGCTCTTGACCCTGTGCTTAGGAGGCAAATTTGTGAGCAGTCCCTTTGAGAGCAGTGGTACTTGCACATCCACACCTTGCAGTGTCTTGGCCAGTGTTCTTCAACCAAAGCTGATCAGTCCTATGGCATGTGACTGCCCCTGCTATTGCAGAAATAGAGGTAGGAAAAGCCACCTCAGCTGGTTCATCTGCCACTGAATGCAGGGATGAGCTGTTCTCTGCAGCAAGGACCTGTGACACTGAGCAGTGTGAGTGGTGGCACCAGCTCAGGGTTTTTGCAGAGGTGACTCACTGAGCTTTAGTCTTTTCCTGCAGAGTCTTCCTGTGCTGGACATTATATGGGGTTATATTCACATGGAAAGAGATCTCCTTGCCATAAGGCTCCTTAAGAACCAGCCCTAGTAGGCTACACCTGATCAATTTAAAAGGTGATTATCATAATCTGTAATACTGTTCTTGGGCAGACATTGCAAGGACAAGTGACAGCAGAACGTGACTAAGAATTCACTGAGTGAGAACTGTAGTGTACAGGTAATATAGTATTAAAGTGATATGTCATTTATCAGAGAAGCCCTCAGAAGGAGCTTCCAAATCCCAATATTTGCAGGAGCAGCAGCCAGTCTGGCACAGGCACTGCACTCTGTTTATGGAGGTGCTCACATGCTCATCTCTTGCCATACTGAGTAGAGTCCCACTGCAATAACCACATTTAAGTATTGACAGCCCCCTCTGGCTCATCCCCACGCAGCAGTGAGAGGTTGCTCCTCCTGCCCTGTGCTCAGGACTCACTGGCTTTGTAGGTTAAGATGCACATTCCCCCTTTCAGACCCACTCTGGAACTGCTCCTTTCTCTGCAAAGCACAGTGAGCAGCAGTGGGTGCATAAGGAAGATTTGAATCCTTTGCATCTCCTCAGTCTCCTCCGAGCTGAGCAAGAACACAGAGGGAGTTTGTGGATTTGACTGGGTAGAGCACAAGGTCACACACAGGAGTTGCTGATTTAATGTTCATTTAGTGTTAATCTTGCGACTCATTGGAGAATACCAACAGTTGTTGCATATTTTTCAGATATTTACAAATGCATACACACACAGAAATACATTATTGTATTAATTTCATCTAAAAGTATTGAACATTTAGTGCAAAACACTGAAGGAAATTATGAAAGGAACCATCAATGTCCTTGTGGTGCTGAAGCATTTCTTAGCATCTACTACTTTAAGCATTACAAAGGGTCAAGAGAAGAGCTCAGGATCAGCTGTATGCTTAGAATTTTTTTGGCAGGATGGAGATGATTGAACACTTTAGCTAAGAAAGGAATATGGGAGGGTCAACATGAAAAATTGGAAATGACATGTCTGGGCAGACTTAATGAGACACATGCAGGCATGGGTCAATACTCTTGATGACATATCAAGCTCAGAGTCACGTGAATCCAAACCCCTGCATATATTGGTTGTGAGTGTGGAGCTTTAGGTGAAGTTTAATTCCAGTTTAGCAACTTTTCTCCAGCTTTTGGAACATTAAAGAATAAGGCAGCTGTTCATGTTGTTCTGTAATGGACTAAACAAAAGAGTCAGTACATCATGTTAGTGTTTCCATGTATATACAATATGAGTATGTATGTGGATGTGTGTTTTTAGTGTACATGCACCTATAGCCATGGGCATGTAAGCATCTCTCTGCAATATCTGCAAGAATTATTCAATAATAATTTCATTAGATGAGCTCTGCCTTTCACTAACATGGTTGGGTTTTTTGTATGATAACATGTAAAAACAATATGAGAGCGTAAAAATGCAAAAGTCTGTATAAATTAACAGCAGAAGACATGTTTTGGTCAATTTACTTACACCTACTTACACCTACTTACACCAATTTGTTCACACCTTGAAGAAAATAAGAAAAAGATAGCGAGAACAGAAATGTAAACTCTTGCAGGTTGCAATTGTAGTTAATAACCACAGAATCCTCTCATTTCATTGCCTAGTAAAACGTTATAGGTTAGCTAGTATGGTTTTTGTCCTCAGTGGATTTTATAGACCCTCTTAATGCCGTGCAAACCTTTTACAATTAATCGGCAATTATCAGCCTCTTAAGGAAGTTGCACAACACTGCAGACTTTGACAGTTGACTCATTTTGTAGACAAATATGCTGTCAGCTATTAGGTGTAGCTGCTAGAGAGATTTCTTTGGAGATTACTGCAAATCAGCACTTGGAACAGTGAAATTCACCCCATTATTGACAGAGATTTAAAACCAAACAAACTCTATCAGTGATCAAAAGGTGCATCTGCTCTTTGAAAGGCAAAGTTTAGAGCTCCTTAAATTCAAGCAGCATCACTCAAATGATCTTTGGGATCAATATTACAATAAGCAATTGTCAGTTCTGCCACTGCTGCATTGAGTAATTAAAAGTCATTAGTTTTAAGGGGTTCCACTGGCAGTTTAGGGTCGATGTGCATTGATATGTTTTCTCTAATCAATAGTGTGGGCAATAGTCAATCTTCCTGGCTGATAAGCACATCTGCAAGTTAAACTCAGATTATTTACTATTAGTTCTAGTGTATACAATATCACCTTGTACAGAAAGCAGGTCCATATCTGAAGGAGGATAATGATAAAAGCATTAGAAAGAGAGGCGGGTTCACTTGATATATTTATTTCTTTTGCTAAGGATAAATTTTGCAGGGCAGCAGTAGATCTTCCCTTGCAGACTCCGAGCAATAAAACAATTACTAGAAAGAGTGGCTCTTGTGTGATTCAGAAAGAAAATAACAGCAAATGAAAAAAGCAGCAGGAAACTCCTTGTGGGGAAAAATGCCTTGTGTTGTTGATCCAGTGAAGTGTTTCCTTCATGCTCTTATGGAGACATGTTTATTCTGGGAGCAGTATTCCCCAAAATGGCTGAAACCCCTCTGCAGCCCATCTGTGCAATCCCAGAGCAGCTCTGCAGGGGCAGAAGAGCCAGGCTCTGCTGTGAGCATCCGCAGGGCTTCAGGGGCGCAGAGCCCAGCCAGCCTGCCCAGCTGAAGAGCAGCTCATGGGGCTCTTGGTGACTTCCCCCACTCCTCAGTTAGATTGGAAATACCTCCAGTTGTTCTTGGCTGTCCAATGTGTCCCTTGGCTGCAGCTGTAAGTCTCTGTTTTGCTTCTGATTCCTCTTCTGACCAGCCTGCTCAGGCTTTGCTGCCTGTATTTGATCTCTCCTGGAAATCCTGCTTGTTGTACCTGCACCGTGGCTTCCCGGCATGCTTTTTACTCACCCTTTGGCTCCCTAGTTTTGGGGGTTTTGGCCCAAAATGCCATCAGTCCTATTTAAAACTTTGGCTGGGCAAACACTTTATTTTTTTGGTCTTCTCTGGGTTTGGGCAGAGGCAGGTGTCCCTGGGTGTCTGCATTTGATTCCAAACTGGCTCTGCCCTGCAGGCCCTGACTGCCACATACTGCATGTCAGCCCTACACATTCAGTAAGGTCAGTGGGTTTATGTGTGGGGACATAAAAAAGGGATGCACCTGCCTGAAGCTCATTTTGAGTTTGTTGTGGACATGGACATGTAACGTGCTCCATCCATGGTTATGCCTGTGCTGTTGTCTTGCATGGTCCTCGTGGATAAAACATGGTTTATGTGTTCCTAATGCTGGCAATCCAGCTGCACTCACAAATGCACACATCTCTTGTTGGCCAGGATCAGCTGTGGCTTAAAGTCAGTAGCACTTTAGGGAAAATATTTCCATGTTCCTTTAAAGTGAGTAAAGATTTTTCATATTGATTTCTGAGAGTTAATATAACATCCTATAACAATAAAATATCTAGGATTCCTTCCCTGTTACATGCATAGGGCCGCATTTTCAGTAGGACAACCAACCTTCATTTGAAGGTTTTACTTGATGATCTTGGAGGTCTTTTCCAGCCTTAATGATTCTGTATGGTAACATGGGCAAGGAAAGGACACGAAGAAGCAGGGAATGAGGTGATCCCAAGCAGCATCACCCCCATATCCTGCATAGAGGAAGATTTATCACCCAGCAGAGTGAATGTCTCCTACAGCAATGGTAAAACCTGGTCACTATTTCAAGTGACAGACAGGTGATTTGTGGGAGTTGTGCTGGTGCTGCCCATGGGTGGCTGTTTGTGCCCATCTACCTGAGCTCCACTGGAAGAGCAGAAGGAGCTGGGTAGGAACTCTGGTGTGGTGGCAGTACAGGTTGTCCTTGGCTGCCACCAGATGACAGAGACCTCCCAGGAGCTGTTCTGGTCTCTACACATGATTAGTACAGGGTAGATTTGCTTAATGTGAATCCAGCTTGGCCACATCCCAGTGGTAGCAAACCCTCCCACTGATTTTATGCTCTGGGGAGCTGCACTTCCTACTTAAGATAATGTTTATGAAGGGTGTGGTTCTCGTGCTGAAGGTCTCAATCTTGATCCTTATGAGTCCCTTCCAATCTGAGATATTCCATGGGTCCATGATCTCTGGCTGTAGCAGGGGACTGTGGCAGAGCTCTGTTACATCCTCATGGAGCAGGGGAGCAGCAGCAGTTGGAAGAGGTGACCTGCCATATGTGCCACCAGATATTTGAGAATAACCAATGACTGCATCTAAATCGAGTCATCCATGAGCAGAGGTTTGAGGTGGTAAATTCTGAAGGTATAAGTGAGAGGGAAAACATGTTCCCTGTAGACACAAATTAAGATATTTTACTCTGGCTCTGATTCACTGTTGTTGTTTTTGTTTTTTGCTCGAGCAAGAGACTGTTCTGAATCAGACTTTAATTTGCAAATGTGTTTCCAATTCCCTTGGTGAACGTAACAGAGTGTGTATAAATAGATTCTTACTATGAAGCAGAATGTCAACATGTAACCCAAATCCTTGCATTTAGGCTTTACATCTCATTTTTAGATGTTCACTTTCCCAAGATGTACTTTTTCTTAATGGAATAACTTCATAGTCCTGCCCAATAATTCTGACATTAAAAAAATCTAAAGAACTTCTCATGTATGCTGAGTACGATGGTTCTAGGGAATGACATTTGGATTTGGTTGAAGTTTAATAATACAAAACAATAACTCAGAGCTAAAAAGTCCTGCAAGTAAAGAAAAGTGTAGTTCTTTGAAATGTAATTAGATTATATTCAAGTTAAATGCCAGTGCTATATTACATTACCAAATTTAGTTTACTGGATTTACCAGCTTGAAGTGGAATTGCATTCAGAGGTGGGTAGAGCAGCAATTTAAAGCTCTGGTGGATTCAGTGCACTGTCACTCCCACTGTCCCACTCCTGCCTGCCCAAGTATCCATGTGTCACCTGGGGTGGTTCAGGTACCCCCCTGAGCCATAAACTGTGCCAGCTCAAGCACATCTGCATGCCATTAGGCTGGCATTAACCTCTGGCATGAGGCAGAGACCTGGAAACATTGTTCATTGAAACTGCCATTCCTAAAGCCACTAGAGCTTGACTCACTGAGATCTTTTATCTTCCTCTGCCCTTAGGAAGCACACATAGGATGAGGACCTGAGCATGTGGATGCTTAGGCCTGTGCAGGTCAGACTGAGATTGAACAGATCTGATAAAATATGTCGAGACAAGAGTTTTGTGGATGAAATGCGCAGCAGCTTCCAGAATCCAATGATCCTGATGGACTCTTTTCAACAGATTGCAGTGGTTTTTAAATCTAATTTTGCGAATACATTTCTTTAATTCACTATAAAATGCTCCAGAAAGAAAATATGGAGTTTTGTGCAAAGCCACCTGCATATATTTGAAAGTGAGGGCATAATTACCTAAACTTATTCATACCAGAAGAAGTAGTTAATGCTTCATCAAGGCAAATATTTAAGCTTATCAGTCTGTGAAAATATATATTTTTTTTATCAGGATAAACTGGGTGCATAAATATCTTACTGTGAAAAAAGAAAAATGCTTGCCAGAGACTGGTGAAACTATAAATTGTAAGTGTTCAGGGTAACACTTCTGTGAACTAACAGATGAGGAACCTTGAAAAACTCAGAGTCGAGAATAAATAAAAAAAATCGATGCCTTAATCTGAAAACCGTTTTTGTATGTTAGAATTAATCCAGATTTTTCTGTGTTTGGCTTTACAGTACTACCAGCCTTCACACTTTTATAACGAGTGATGAATATTTGTGGAAGCTCATCCTTAGAAATCTTAGCTTTTATTTCAGAAACCAGATCTATAGCTGGGTAAAAAAAAAGCTTTTAAATATGACCAATGTTTATACAAAAACCATGTAGAACCACATAATAAAACTAGACCAGCCATATCTATTTGGTAATGCACTGATTCGTATCAAAAACTTATTATTGAATGAACAAGAGCAAGATACCATCAATTATTCCCGAGGGTTATGTCCAGGTGCTGTAACCAAACCATGTTTAATATCTGGAGAAGCTGAGTGTGATTTGGGAATCTAAATGTAGCCTGTGCTTTGTAGTCAAGGTGAGGGAGAGGAAAGTGCAGATGTTAAGACACACAGCAACCCAACCAGGTGAGCACGAGATCAAAGGCCACCTGAAGATGAGGAAATAGAACTTCCTGTGGGATACCCAAAAAATGTGAATGGCAAGAGGAGAATGAGGGCAAGGCCAAAGAGAGACACCTACAACATTTCTGAGTTCATCTCATGATTCTGTGGAGTTTGGTTTGTGATTCTTTGTGGGTGATTTGTGTACATGGCAGTGCTGTACTTATGAGAAAAGTTATGTCGTCCTCCAAGTAAATATATGTGTAAATTTTCTTAGGGGATTACTCTAAGCACTACACAATAGTTTATTTCAAGAACAGCTAGAACAGTTCCCCATACAGAAACTATTCTCTTATAATAATGGCCCTTTATTGTATTTGCCTTAGACCGGTTTGGAAGCAGCCAGAAATTTCTTTTGTCTAAATATTTTTGTCACTGCTTGTTTTCTATGTGGTGTAACATGTCTGGAAGATTAATGTTTATCTTCTGAATGTCCATTATCAATTTTAAATCTGAATGGCACATGCACAGCAGTTTGTCCCTGCCTATGGTAGCAGATTGTCAAGCAGAATTATAAAGTATTGCTGTGTTTTCCATGGTAAAAGCTATTCTACTGTTTAGGTGGAATTATTTGATTAGTTCAGGAAACTAATAGTTCATAAATAATTGAAGTCTAAACTCAACCTTCAATTGGATAAGGTTCAATGTCATGAGAGATTGTATATGCTTCAGTTTTGTTGCTGAGGGCTTGAAAATATACTGTGTAGATATCAAAGAGCTGTCAGGCAAGATTTCTAACAGGTTGAGTGCATTGAGAAAAGAGTTAGTTAAAGTCTAAGCATGAGTGATAGTGTTTGCATAGTAAAGCAGAGATTATGGCACTGCTGGACTGTAAGGAGATGACTGATGTGATACTGAGCTAATAATGCTTATGAAGCTTGAGAAAATGTACAACACAAATTATTTTTCCCTCTTGAAAATGACATTTGAAATCTACTCACAGGAACTGAATTGCTTCCCACATGAAGCCCTGCAGGGGGAAAACACATGCCAAAGGCAGACTGGAGGGAAGCCTAGTTGTTTGCAAATATGTTACTGCTCCTCAGCTGGGCTTCCAGCACACACTGGAGCTTTGTGGATGGGAGGCTGCCCAAGGTCCTTCTTATTGGGTCTTCAGGGCATCCATTTGGCATTTTTGGTGAGGACTGTGAGGAGAGGTTTCTTGTCACTTAAACACGGGTGTGCTTTGAAAGCCAGTGTGCCTTGGTTAGAAAATTCTGGGTGATTAAGAGAGAAAACCCTAATGAAGATGTGTGAAACTTGGGATCCTTAAGTTCTTAGAAAGGTGGCATGCAAACCCTTGAGATGGGATGTAGACTATATCCCACATATATTTATAATTGTTATTGTTAGCAAGACTAGAGAAAATATTATAGGCAAAGCATTTATGTCACTGAATTGCCAGTGATATGTGGGCTTCTATAAAGAAACCACCCAGATGGTGCCATTAGAGAAAAGTTTTGGAATGCCTGGTGTATTAAGGCCCATCTGGTGTCCTCAGAAGTGCTGGGTGGGTAAGCCATGCCTTTGAATTGTATCGTCTGAAAAGAGTGAAAAGAGAACCTTTTCCTCCTGAATTCTGAGTTTGAAAAATGTATTTTAAGTCAAGAATTCTTCTTCGGGAGACTACAATATGTGAGTCATAATATCAGACAATTTGAGTTCGGGTGCAGGTGTTCTTGGCATGTAACTAATCTCAGAGCCTTAACTTTATCATGGAGCTGAAGAGTCAGTGTAGGAACTCCCCAATAATCCGTATCAGAAAATTTATTTCAGATAAACTTGTAAGTACTCAATAGGGGTCCAGTTTTAGATAGCCTTAAAACCTGACCTTTAAAAGGTGCTATTCCAGATGCCTTCGGTAACTGTGCCTCTGGAAAACCTTATTCCTGCATCTGTACATCACCGAATTTATTTTGGTGGGATTTGAAGTATGCTACCATTTGTTTGTGTGGGTTTCTGGTTGTCTGATTTCTGTGTTGGAAAATCCTTCAATTCTAAATTGCTCTTCCTTACCTCTGAGAGTGTTGCCATGTTCTCACCATTTGCCTTTGAGGAACAATTGCTCCATAATCATCCTGAAAATAAAGATGTTGTCAAGATACAAGTATTGTGCAGGATTTATATTTTTTTTTTGCCTTTGACATTTGTTTTATCTTTGTGTTCTTGAGTAATTTGAAAAATCTCTTTGCATATATATTTAGGATTAATTATATTTTTTCATCATTAATTATATATTTTCATCAATTCTTAATTAAAGTTGCTAGATGGTGATAATAAATAACAAGGAAAATCAATATCAAGTTGAACTATTTTAACCTTATTAGGACACATTCAGTTAGGTATTCTCTATTATAAGTAAAGAAATATTTATTCAGAGTAAAGGCACGTCAGTGAAAGAAAGATTTTATTTTTAATATCTCAAAAGAAATATGCACCATTTCCATTTTTGTTTCCATTATGCCAAATGTAGGTAATCCAATCTCTTCTGGAGCTGAACAAGCCATTCCTACCACCCCTTATCCACTCCCTGATAAAGCAGCAGACAATCAAGTCTTTCCTCCACAGCACAATTAGTGTGCCAAAAATATTGCCTACTTGCAAACACAAGTGTCTTCAGGAGGATTATTTCAGAAAGAAAAATGAAATACTGGTGCCTATTAAAACACATTAATGGAAACCACAAGCGACGGAGTAAGACTTAATTTTGTTTTCAAGTTTTGGCCTGAAGCCTCCATTCTATAATTGTTCTCCTGGACTGTACATGAAGAAACTGGAATGCAGCAAGGATTTATCTTCACCCTGAGTTTCTGCATCGTGTTTCAGATGTGAAGGCAAGACCACCATCACAATGCCAGAGCCTTTGCGTGGCATGGGAAGGCCAAAATGGGAGATAAAGGGTATTAAATATCCCATATCTGGTGCCTGGAGCATCGACTGGGATTTGGTACATGGCTTTAAGGTTGTATTAGAGGAAGGGGAGCATCTGCAGAGACAAAGCTCGTGCCTGCAGCATGGCTGAGATCTCCCTTGGGAGAAGGCATCATCCTCTTACCTACAGCCTGCCCTTGCTGAGATCTCTTCCTCCTCCTGCCCTGGGAAAGAGAGACAGTTATGGGGCACTCCAAGAGAACAATGAAAACCAGCATGGTGACAGTAAGACCTTTTGTTCCCCCAAATGTTGTCATTGAAACCTGATTTAAGCAGACAAACTCTATCCTGAATGTGTATCCAAAAAAAAATGCAAGTTAGGTAATGCTTTGGAAAGCCTGTCAGGAATTTTGTTTCAGAGCTCTTTGTGAGTAACTCAGCGGGATCAGATGCTGCATCTCCATGTGATAGCATAATGCCAGTGTCCAGAGAGATATTTTTGCCCAGAAATAAGCTGTCAGGAAGTCTGAAGGAGAATACCCTTCCAAAAGGTGCAGGATTTTGTTATAAGTTCATACAGATCTGCACAAAAAATGAACACTGTGTCCCTATTCTGAGCGCCTGGATTAGGAATTTTTAACGAGTACTTGATGCATAAATGAAAAATACACAAATCCTCATTTGCAAAAGGTGTTGGACAAATGTAGTTTACAATTAACAATTAATTTTTCAGGAACAATAGCAGCAATAGGAAAATTTGTTGCCCCTTCCATGCACATTAAGGTGAAATATTCTAAATACTGTAAGTGAGCAGGAGTCTCTGTTCTGTTCAACAAATAGAGAATGGATGCCTTGTTATATAGAGGAATGGACAAGCATCTCAGAAGGGGACTTCTGATCATCCATGCTTTATAACCTGCAGGACTGTCAGAATGGACCTTAATAGCTGCGCTGGGAAGTGTGCACATGCACTGCCAAACCCATCTGTGTGCTGCTCCCTGATAGCAAAGATGAATGTCAGTAGTTTACCCTCTGCACAATCTGATCTGGGCTGGGCTTCAGCTGGCAGCTGCCAGCCTAGAGCGAGCTGCTCATACCAGTCTGCAGCACTGGAGCCTTTTTTACCATGCAAATAATTACTGTAAATTAATATATACTATTACCATGTGAGAAATCACTTTGAACCCAAGCTATAGCATTTTACAAAGGCCAGATTTGAATAGCATGCATAATCAGTTTGGCTGATTAATTAGCTAATACTGATATAAAGCAAGAATGTGATAGACCTGCTTTCCAGTGACACTAAGACCCTTTAGATCAGATTTTTGGCAGGAATTTATTGTTTAAAGTTGTTAGGAACCACTCTAAGCATGTCTCTGTGTTTTCATACAGCTGCCATTCTTCAACATGTTAAGCAAATACTGTAAAAATATCTACAAATACAGATCCAGGTTCAGCTCCATGTTTTGTGTTGTCTTCTGTGAATACAATTGGAATGTAAAATCAAGATACCCATGGAAAGCTCTTGCATACTCAAGTGCTTGTGGAGATGGGGTTGTAAACTTGCACAAATAATGATGGACAAAGATTTGTAGTTGTGGGCTTGAAGGTGTGCCAAGATTTCTGTCTTTTTGCAAATTTGCCTGGGTGGATTTTAAGGGTATGCTTTCAAAACAACATGAAAATTTTAAGTTTGCTTTCTGTGAATATAGTATTTGCATTTGGAAACAGACTCTAAAGCTGAGCCAAGTGTATTACAGAGCTCTCCCCAGCTGTGTGGTATAATAACATCTTGGTTGTTGTAATGGTCAGAGTTAATGAGGGTCTTAAAAATAAGTTGAAGGTATTAATAAATAACACTTAGATTTATCAGCCTTTGGTTATTTCCAGTTCTAAAATAAATGGGTTGCATTGAGTAAGATAAATGCTGATTTATTTTTGGAATTATAATGTGTTACAATTCAAGATCAGATTAGGGTCAATTTAGACTAAGTCTGCTTTGAAACCATTATATAAGTGAGCCAGAGTAGGTCACTATGTCCTGCTCTGCATACAAAAAGCTCCCAGACTCAGTGTCTATAAATAAAAATCAAGCTAAACCAGACAAGCAGCTTGAGTCTAATATTGGGAAGATCATTTTGTGCTACCTTCTGTAAATAATTATGCTGGAGTCCAAGCGAGAAGGGAGAGCACACTATCATCTGGTGTGCACCATGCACAGAGAGTGAACAAGATTATGTTTTGGCATTAATATCAGCATTAATAAATAACTGTTCCTAGCTCTTAGTAAACTCCAAGACTAAAATATGAACCAGAAGAGTGGGTGATGTTCAGCTTTCATTTATCCATCCACTTACCTATCATATTTTGTGTTGCAGTGTCAGAAGACAAAATAGCATGGCAGAGTTTACTTGTGAGATGCTGTTGCCCTAGTTACCAGCCTCATATCAGGGTTAAGGTTGACAGTGTGGGCTCATTTCTTAATCTCAGCTCAGGTTGCTCACAAGGGAAGAGGCTTTAATGTTAACTGAGCCTGTCTTTGGCTTGGGGAGTTAGGCCTTTAACAATGCACCAGGGAGTATTTCTTCTTTGTGGCTGTCACAGCCTGTCTGGGGAATGGGAAAGGGAATCATGGCATGGGGGAGGGCAGACCTCGCTGCTTTGAGGCTTATTAAATTATGGAGGAGGGGATTATTGGTGGGAGCAGGGCTGTGGGCTCAGGCAGCCTTAGGAGGAGCCCCTTGTGCTGCAGAGGTCAGCGCAGCAACCTGGCAGAGGACAGGTCTGGTCACAATCCCCTTCCAGGCAGCTCGGGTAGGATTGCTCTGTGGTGGGTGCTGTGTGGCCCTGGAGGGTTGCACTGCAGTAACAAAAGAAGGAGCAGAGTCTGGCTTGGGCTGGCAGGTGTATGCAAATATACTCTACCTCCTTTGAAGTGCAGGAGGAAAGGATGAATTAGTGAGCTGGTCCCACTGCCAGCTCTGCCAGTTGGGAATGGTTCAGGCTAAAATTGTCATCCTGGGTGCTGGAATTAACTTCCTAACTCTGGAATTACCTCTCAGTTATCAAGGTAGCTCCTTTTTCTGTGGACAGTTCTCTGCAAGACACAGAAATGCTTCTTACATCTGCCCAAAGTCTTGGATAATCCAAAACATTAAAATTTGTGTTGTTGGGACTGAGCATCTGGTCCTGACCTGCCATGAGATGTCTTGTAGGGGCCTGACCTGTATGATTTTCTCAGTGACCATGTATCACTCTGATTTGATCAGCTTTGTCCCAAAATAAACTGAAAAATGCTGTATTGCTTAAAACTTGGCAAGGAGGAGTAAGCATCCCAACACAAACCCTCTTCTCTTATGGCAGGTTAGTGACTGAGCCATAGTCAGGCTGCTGGAGATTGTGTTTTGGTATCTCCTTTGCCTGTGGAAGTTGGGATTTGTGTCTCACTTCCCCTAAGTATTAAAGTTCATAAACCATACCATGTTGGAGGGGACAGTATTGGAATTTAATCTAGAAAGTTTAAATTTTAGAGGCAAATGTTCTTAAAAGGGGAAGGCATAGAATGGTTAGTAAACATTATTTCCCTGCTGGGCTGGGCTGGGCTGGGCTGCCAGGTCTTTCCTCTGGTACAAGATCCTTAGTATTCTCACCTGTGAAGTCATTGGTGCTCATGGGGCAATAAACTCAATCTATAGCTAAACATATGGGACACACCAGCCTTTAGGTGGGGTTTGCACACCTGAAAGGATCCACAATCATTTCCTCAGCTCATGAAAATGCCTTATAATTTTTTCTTGAGCCATTAATTTTCTTTACTCACTGCTACTTGTTTTCAGTCATCCATAATAGAGGGGACAGTCTGGGATATTTGTGTGCTATCATGACAGGTAGTTCATACTTCTCAGTGTTCTGTAAAGATAACGCCATGAACAAATCACTTGAAGATAAGACCCTCCGTGCTCAATATCAGTTAGCCAGAGACTTATACATCATCAGAACAGTTGCTTTTTATAGTCTCTTTTCCATGTGCTGGTCTTAACCGTGGAGTTGAAGCTGTGTGCAGGTTGCAGCTGGGGGCTGTGTGTGTAAGGAGACAAACCCCCAGCTGAGACCTTTGTGCTCCGTGTTTGCCTTTCCTCATCTCTCTTCCTTAGCCTATTTGAGTTTACACATCAAGATAAGGTTTCCTCTAACTGCCAGTCAGGCAAACTTAACCTGGAATCTGATAATTAACTTGTGTTCCGCTTCATACATCAGCAACTGCCATGATCAGTGTTGGGGTGAGAACGGGAGCTGCTGCTGCTTTTGCAAATGATGCTTGAGGCCAGGCTGGTGCAGAGTGGGTGTTACACAGCTGTCTTTGCTCCAGCTGCCCTGGCCCCCCCTTTGGCAGTCTGCTTTTGTCGATTAAGCACCTCATCTGTAGGGCATGTAAATCATCATAGCCCTATTGAGTTCAATAGAAGATCTTCCTGTTTCTCTCCCATATATCTGTAGGAGAGTTTGCACCTTTTTCTTTCTGTTTCTCTTCTTTCTCTGCAAGGGAGCAGAAGTGGAAGGTCCCTTCTGTGCCAGAGTTGTGAGCTGAAGGGGGGTCAGCATGCAGAAACCCTGGATGATGCCATTGGTGCATATAAACCACAGCAGATACACATCAGCTCTGTTATGCAGTTAATTACTTGTGTGCAGTCACAGTGGCTGGACACGGAACAGCACATACATTTCTTAAGATGTACTCTAAAAATCAATACTTAGTGCCTGTCTGGCAAAGAGATAGCAGCAGCAGGTCCAGGTTGGCAGAGCTGAAGGAACTGAACAGCCACAGTGGATATGGAGATGAGAGTTGGTTCTTAGGAGCAGACAGGATGCATTTGGCCCAGCCTGATTTATTTTGCGTACTCCTAAATGCAATTTCCAGCCTTTTCCTATTGAGATGATTTATAATTGTTGCAGATGGTGTCTGGGATAATCCCTGATGAGAGCTCTTTTAAGCTTCTGACACATTTGGATCTGCAGCTATGTATCACATGAGTGTTGAGGCATCTCTCTAACATGCTACAGAAATGCAAACCACAGTGACCATGGATGGACAAAACAGAATCCATTTAAACATGTAACCATCTATTTATATCAAAGAATGAAATGTTTCCTGTTTTAGTTATTAAAAGAAAACATAATTATTGACTGGTATTATCTTGCCACAAAACAGAGATTTCTTACCTAATTGGTGTTAATAGACCATCAGTTAATGGGGTAGAAAACAGAAAGTGATGCTACAGAGCCAGGAGTTGTCAAAATGTCATACATAAAATGAGGCAGGTGGTTGCAGGAGTAGCCCCTCCCTAAGACCACAATAAAACCTAGCCACTGAGTGAGTCAAGCAGAGTATCTCTATTTTGAATCAGTGCAGATTCTTACCAGGATAGAACACTGTTTACTGCAGAAAAGATCTGTAGTTTTCCTCCAAAAGTAGGTGGTCACAACCCACCAACTGTAAATATACTCCCTGGACTCTCTTAAGCTGCAGGAATCAAACAGATGAAATTCTGCCCCCTTCAAACTTTAATGAATGTCTGAGCAATATTAAGCCAGTAATTGACTTGTCAATGAAGAAGTGAAATCTGCAGTTCATGTCTTTGAACTGTGTCTTGCTGGAAGCCTGCACCAGGCCAGGATGCTCAGTGGAGGCTGTGCTACAGCTGAGCAGCCACTAAAAATAAACAGTTTCATTCATTTTAATATGACTACATTGCTGCGGACACAAACAACATCTGGCAAATGGTGCCCGAGCAGTTACATGGATGACAGCCCATTTAGTATTCTGTACCTAATAAAACATCAAGAAAATACATGTATTTTCAGTATTTTCCCTAGTGGGGCTCATCCTAAGTTTAATCTAAGGCCTTCTTAATAGATGTAAAATGGTGGTTTGGATCTTCTGTTATAAAAGGTGTAAATTCCTGACTTGATGTACTATGGATACTTCTTTCAACCCTAACAACACCAGAATTATTTGTGGATCATGTCAAGAAGCTTGCTGCTCCATCTAGTAGAATCACAACATTGACACCAGTTACTTGGCCAATATGTCAATCCCACTGAAGTCCATGGCCTATATGTGATACAATAGTCTACATTCAGAGCTGTGTCAAGATAATTTGACCTCTTTTTTTGCCTTGGGATTCTATTTCTTTCATTGCTTCCTTTCTACAGTCCTTTTGCTCCTGTTGCCACTTTCTGTTCTTCTATCTGGGCAAGAGAAATAGTGGATATTAGGAAGCTGTTCCTATGTGTTACTTGTTCAGTGCTGCACTTATGGCTCAAATTAGATCTCTGAGACCCTGGCTTCAGTGAATTAGAGTAACATTCTTCCTAATGCTGCAGGGGCAACAGGCCACTGAACTCGAGCAGAATGGTCTGCATTCAAACGCATGTTAAAGCTTGACCTCTGTTTTAATTGTATTAATTCTGAGGAGCACCTCTAAGGAATTCTGGTTTCCTACAGATCCTCAAAGAGCAGAAGTTCACCCTCTATTCAGAAACGTCCTCATCTCCTCTGTGTTGTAGTAAATTCAGAGCGGTGGTGGAAGATGGGTTTATAGAGAAGCATCTGTGATGGGATTCTGGCTCATCAAATGCTTAAAACTCTTGCAATATTTGGATGTTGTCTGCATAAGCCAAGAGTTTTTGAAAGATCCACATCTGGAATGCACCTGTTTTTGCCAAGCTGGCTAAATCTCTTCCTCATGGATTTTGTACTGCCATTTCAGTTGACAATTTGTCTCTATTTCAGCCATTTCATTTTCTGCCTCATGCTTGAGGAGACTGGATTCTGTCATTTCAGTTCACCTTCTTTCTTGATCTCTGAAAATGCGTTCCCAAAGCAATTGTCCCTGGATGCAGGGGATCGTGATGCTGCTTCCATATTATGCTGGCCATCTGTCTCTTCTCTGTGACGCTTTTCCAGGCAGGAAGATACTCTTTTTGCATATCCATGGAGCAGAAGAATCCTGACACAAGAGGGAACCATGTGGCTTCTACCTGATGGACACATTTCCTGGTCAGAGCTGAAGGCTCATGGCACTAAGTCTGATTTGTTCAGATCCATGCTGACGTGGCAATGTCTAAGTGATTTTGCAAGTGTAGTAATTGCATACACAAGCAAAGAATTAGATGTGTATTCCTGACCAGATATCAAGCTGTTAATGCCAAGCTTATAAATTTTAAATATTTGCAGCTGATAGCTTTCCAGTAACTACAGATCAAGAAGTATCTGTAGGAGGTATTTGGGAAATAATTTTAAATAATGAATACTGCTAAGATGATCATGATCTACTTGCCAATGACACTTGCAGACAAGTGTAACTGCAATGAATTATTCAGCCAATTCTATTAAAATATATATATTTTCCTCAGAACTATAATTAATGATCCATAACTGTAAGTATGAGACACACTAACAAAGGTCTATTCTGTGCTACTTATGAAAGATTAAAATGAAAAGCAGTTAGTTTGGAAACCACAGACCTTGTTTCAGAATTGTCGTCTGCTCTGTTTACTGACAGTGACTTTTGCTGCTTGTTTACTGCAATTTACTTAGTTACAGCATAAGTTACATATGATTATCTTCTAAATATGATGCTAAGCTGGCATCTGTCAAGTTTAAAAGTCATAATGGGTGCTATTAGTCGTTGAGATGATTTAAAGACATAAGGATTGGTACGACAACAAGCCTGCATAGTCTTTTTAAAAGCTACAACAATTTATAAAGAGAATTTTGGGTGGGTTCTACCTGCTCAGAAGTGAGATGATTTTAATGCCTAAAAGGCTGGCAGAAACAGAAGTCAGGCAGAAGTCTACAGGTGGTGGTCATGGAAACAGTTATTGGAATAATATCAATTAACCAAGCAAAATACATTGTTGTGTCTTTCTTTGTTTGCTGCCAAGGAGCAGTAAGTTTAAGCTATCTGCTGTTTGTGTCAGAAACCTCATTTCTAATGGGCTTAAAGAGTAGTTTCAAGCCACACCAAGCTGCTATTGCCTTGCAAGTCCGCCTCTCTAATGTTAATTAATATTCTTCTAACTTCCTTTTCATTTTTAAAAGCAGTTCAAAATAAAATTTCTTGGATGTCTCAGATGCTTTTTAAATTTTATTTTAAGGATAAAGCAGATGCTTATAAGCTTTGTTTTCAAGCCATTAAGGCTTGAGGCAATTCCTAATGAAGTCAGAGGCCAAACATTTTCTGAGTTTAATGAGTAGATGTCAGCAACCACAGACTTGCCCTTGGTGGTTTGGACATCTCTGGGTGAGAAGGGAGTCACAGCAGTTACATTTGAGCACAGTGTCTGTCCACAGCTTTTGGAAGTGTGGTCAATCACCCTCCTCACACCTGGCTTTGACCATGGTAATAACTTTGACCATGGATGGGCTCCACTTTCAGGGGAAGCTTCTGCAGGTTCAGAAGGCTGGACATGGTTTCAGAGGATAACCCTGGTCAAAGGCAGTGACTTTTCCTGCTGGAATGAGCTGTGTGCTAGAGTTATATTCTTAATGGATATTAATGGCTTTATTTTTGAAGTCTGTGATAAAGGAATTTGTTGAAAAGGATTTGATTGATGTACTGTAAATTCTGTTCTATACTTACAGTGTATGGAGATTTTTTATATAATTTTCCCTTTTCTCATACTCTGCTGTTTGACTAAACCTGGAAATAACCAAAGTCAGATGCTCTAAAAAAGCCAGAAAGGAATATCTGAACTAAATGCACTGAAGTTCTGTAGCGAGAAAAAAATTAATGTAATAATGAGAGTGATTAGTCAAGCTAAAAAGGTATAAATGGACTACCCAGCAAATAATTGAGGAAACCATAAACATAGGAAGGGAAATAATCCAGACTCAATGATATAGAAACAGAAGTTGTGAACATTTACTTTAGAACAGTGATTGCAGATTTAATAATTCAGATATGGGTAGAAATATGGCCAGCACTGAAGTGTGTATTTTTCTTTGTGTAGTTATAGGAGCTCCTCCACTCTATCTTCAAATCATTGTTAAATCAGTAATTTGTAGTCTAGAACTAAGAATAATGGCTTTTAAAAGATTTTAACAGAATGTATCCATCATGAGGTCTTTGCATTATTTCACTGAATTTGTAAAACATCGTTCAAAAATTATTTAGAACAATTACTTCCAGTGCGTTCTCCTAGGCAGAGAGTGACTATGTGAAGATAATTATCCATGAAAATCATGCTGAGATAATTTGTAAAGGGCAGTATGTACAAAGTTTTGTAACAGGAGTGGTAGTCCAAACACACATGTAATGATGATGTAGAAGAGTTTAAACACATTCAACTGGGCTAAACTGAAGATGCACAATTAAACCAGGAGTGGTTTTGCCCATAAAATTGCGTGTTCAAAATTTGATCAAGTTTTCAAAACCTCAGAGAAAAATGCTAAAACAGATTAAAAAACTTGGGCTTTAAGGTCATGCAGGCACCTTTGAAAACTAATTGTGGCTCATATTTCAGGTGTCTTCTGAACAGTAGAGCACTGATCTAGCATCAGTGAGGGCAATTCAGAAACATGTGCAGTGAGTTTTAACTAAGTCAAAATTTCTAGTGCTGCTAAATAATGAGGCATTAAAAGATACATCTTGATGTACATTTCAATGAGCCAAGGGTAGGATTTAGGATCTAGGGAAGTAGAGATAACGTGGTGCGAGAATTAGCTCTGAAAATCTGGGATATGGGAGTGCCAAGGAGATAATAGTATTATTAGTGTGATATTAGTAGATGATCACACCTACAGTATGTACTGCTCAGGTTTAGTCATTCTGCTCTGAGCAATAACCTGCATTGTTGTGATTTTCTGTGGTAACTTGTGTTGGGATGTGTTTTTGAACTCATAGGTTACACTACGAGTAAACTGATTTTATACCGTAGTCATGGGAACTCTCAGCATTCAAGCACTTTGTGTAATGAATAATATATTACGAGAATATTCACAAAGATTTCTTGTGTGCTGTAATATTAACAATTTCCCACATGTGGGATTCATATTTATCCCTCTGTATATTGAAGGATACCACAAGTAGATGATATCTTTTGTACAGCAAACACACATAGTCTGATGTAGTATTTGTTAAAATTATTTCCAGAGCATGTTGAAGACAAGCCATAAAAAACCCTCCTAATCTCCTAACATTAATGAAATAGTGTTATTCATTACCCACTGAGAGAATTTATAAGCAAACTCCACATTTAATTCCATAATGGCAGCACATGGATGTCTGCACCCAGAGGCTGACAGGGGTGTGTGCCAAGGTTGGCCATGGTGTGCCTTGTACTCTGTTTGGAGAGCACCATGCAAGAAGCTTTGAACTGCAGACAGGCCCCAAAATATCCTGTAGACAGGACTACAGCAGCTGCAGTCTCTGCTTCTTGGGCACATGTTCAAATCCCAGCTTGCCAAAGTATTAATTTCTGATCAAGATAATGTAGTGCGCAGCCCTTGAGTTTAATATGCAGCAGTAATTGTTTCTGCAGCAAACAGAATCCCCAGCTCTGAGTGGGTGTGCAAGGGGGGAAGGCGTGCCTGACGTGTGGTGCTGTGCTGAGGGAGGGATGAGGTCTGGGTTAACTTCAAATCCAGACCCTTGTGGTGTTGAATGAGGGGCAGTGTCTGCTCGTGGAGCTGTGCTCAGGGATGGAGCTGGTGTGGTAACCCAGCAAGGCACACGGGTGAGCAGCCCCTGCAAACCAGCTGGCAGTCAGTCGGTGCCGTGGGTGCAGGAATGAGAAATGAGTTTTTCCAGCTCTCGGGAGGGCAATACAGGATCTCTCCAGCTTTCACTTCTTAAGACACTCAGGCCCTCTCCAGTTTGTCACCCATACTGGAGTCTTATGGGGAAGGGCTGCCTCTGCAGAGCTTTACCTGGGCACAGCGACCCAACCCACACCTTTTTGAATAATAGAATTCTGAGGAAGCAGACTGCAAAAGCACAACTGGTGAAAGAGTCTTTTGCAAAGTATTATGTTGGGCTTTTCCTCATACAATTTTAGAGTCAATTTTTATGCCTTTTATGTTACTTGAAGCATGGCCCTCCATGCTTCAGGTAACAGCACATAAACATTCATTTCTTTCTCTGAATTTAGGATGACTGCAAAGGGTCCTGGACTTTTAAAGAAAATCTTTTGGAAGTTTATTGTTGGATAGGATACAGCTCATGAATGACTAACAGATTATGTTGATGTCTGTTGATAATAACTTCTGTAGATCTGTAAATCACTATGACTTTTATAATGCCTCCTACCTCTGTTGTAAATTTGTTCCTGTAGATACTTTACCCTGTGTGCATTTTCAAAAGTTGGCGTTGCTTCCAGTGCTGTCATAAAGGAATATAATCCATGCAGTGTGTGCGGGTGCATGTGTGTTTGCATTATCCCTACTCTAAAATATCCCACAGATAAAGATTCCCATCAACTTATGCTTGTCTGTGCCTCATTCTGACATTATTCAAACACATCATTAAGCTGGGCTGCAGAAGAAGCCACACAAACCTGACCCTGCTTGTTTTACAGCAGCTTCCATGGATGCAGGACTTCCATGTCGATGCTCTTGGTGAAAGACTGAAAGAATGTGGGATTTTTTTTGTTTTGTTGGTTTTTTGGTTTTTTTTGTTTCTCATTTGGTTTTTTAAATTTTATTTTTTTTATTTGAGGGCGATTTATATGGCACAGAAGCTATAAGTAATCAAAATCTATATGAAACTCTATTTCCACAGCTCGTGTTGGCAAAGGTCTCTTGTGCTTTTGATGCACATGTTCACAGCTCTGTCACCACTGAGAAAGTCACACCACCAGTCACACTTCATTCAAATTACACTAGCTGGGAATTTCCTGGTTTTAATGTGGCAGAAGGGAGCATTTTTCCATTAATGGTGTGGCATTCTTTGAAGATTAACAATGCAATTACACCACAAAATGGATTTTCATATGGGGATGTCTGAGGAGCAGGAATGGATTGCATTTGTAAGACATGTTTCTGTGCACAGATCTGTTTCTGTGCATTACAAATGTGCTCCTGATGTCAGCAGTTGTGCATAGATGATATCACTGCCTTATGAAAAACAAGGTTTGTTTGGCACAGGTAGATAAATGCACTTGCAAATATCACAGTGCTGATCCAAAGAGAAGGCTCTGAGCATGCAGCTGTACTCCCTTGCTTAAACAGCTCTTTATTAGGAGAGCAACGTCAGGCATTTTCTGCACTGTTAAGAAATCTTGCCATGGGGAAATCAGTCATAGTTCAGATGAGACCAATTACTTCATTGCAGAGATTAATCCTGAGGGCACAAATGTTGGGGAATGGAGGGTGGGATGATGCTTTCTGCTTAAAGTTGAGTGCAACTGACTGGCAGGGATAGAGGAAGGAATGGCAGATTTGTGGGTTTATTGCAGGGTTTGGGTTGCTGCAATGTCATGTTTGGGAGTCAAAAGAAGGAAAGGAACCTTGAGGGCTTTTGGGATGCTGTGTATATCATAGTGGAAGGCAAGAGAGTTCATTTAGAGAGCAGCAGCCTTTTCCTGCTGATTCCCTGATATGAAGGACACTGAACACAGTGAAGGCCGGTCAGCTGCCTGCCATCTAATGGCCAGAGCAGAGAGCAAACCAGCCTGGCTTCAGCTGGGTGCTCTCTGTTGCTGGGATTCTTGAGCTAAACATGGAAAATTAAAAGGAAATGCAAGCTTTTACTCACAGGTTTATGTGGGTTACACTGGGGATTTTGTTACCATCAAAAAAGGGTGTGATGCCACAGTAGAAAACTGCTGAAAACGAAGAAAGAAATCCCACCTTTGCCTGCAATATATTGTTTATAAGCATTCTATGTCTGACAGCAAATACCAGTTTCTAGATGAATGAAAACGCAAAATTCGAGATGTTTTTAATTTTCCTGCAATACCTTATTGAGCAATAATTCTCTATTTTTATTTTTTTTTCCTTTTCTCATGTTCTCCCTTCCACTGACGCTCTCCTCCCCCCATTATTTTATCATAATGAGCAGTGTATAAGATCTCTCCCTGCTGGGGAGGGGTTGACACACCGATGCCTCTTCCTCCTGGGCAGACCACGGTGGCACCTGCAATAACTGACACCAGCTCCCCAGCACAGAGAAAGTGCTCGAGGTAAATCTCTGCTGGAATAACAAAGGAGAGATGGAGAGATGTCCCACTTTAATATCCGCTCCATCTTTCTTATCTATATTAGAAACGTCTGTCAATAAGGGTGTCTGAGTAGAGCTGGAATTATGAAGCACCTTCTAGATTCCTTTATCTCCTGGAGAAGCATTAATACTTATAAGTATTAAAGGATGCTGGTTGAAGGAAAGACAATAATTTGTCTGAGCTGGTGTGTTTGTTTAGGAAATATGCCTTTTAATTTCATAATGTTATTTGAAATGCCTTCCTCTGCTCTAAGAAAACATCCATATTTGTTGTTATTTGTGAAACAGAAGCTGAAGATTACAAACTCACAAAAACTCTGATTTGAATATGCCAGTGTTAATTTCAGCATTTGCCAGATTTTCATGTAAGGGTATTCTTTGCAGTGTGCACATTTCATATTTGTATGTCCATTATTCCCCATGCTTATCTGATCGACAGGCACTGAGTAAATATTGTCTTTGAGTCGATATACAGAAGTCAAAAAAGGCACTGTAAAATGGAACTCTTTCTAAATATGGATCTTTTCCCTCTACCTTTCTCTGGAAATTCCTGGAAACTACTACACACATGGTTCTTATGAACTGGGGGGAGAGGGGCTTTATACTTTCAACCTAAGTACCACAAATCACAGCAATTTCTAACATGGAATCTGGCGGAAGTAATGATGTGTTTGAATAAATTCCTCTCCCCTTGTAGCTCTGCTTGTTTTGAATGCAAATGGTGCAAGTAAACATTACCTCTTTCAGCAGGAAATGGTGATCAGTGGAACATTTAAAAATAAATTTCTGAGTAATAAAACTGTGACAATAGGAAAAATTTCATGCCTTATCTTACAGAACATCAGCAGGGGAGGTAAAATGGGTGAAAAGCTTGACTAGAAGTTGCTGAAAACAAGATCTGATGTCTTTAAAATGTGCTTTCTGATGTTCTAACCCAAAGCAGAAGGTGAAATGTGCTGAGACACTGTGGGTGTGAGGTACACAAAAACCTGGTGAAACATCTCTGTTTTGCAAAGAGAAATCTATCCATTAGCTACCTAGAGCTGATTTCACTGAAGATGCAATGTATGAAATTTCACAAATAATTGGTATATCAGTAGTGCTGATATAAATAACTGGTATATCAGTTCGTATTTTCAGCAGTCCAGTGGCTTCACAGCTGCCCTCTTTAAAACCCACAACCATTTTCATATCCTATCTGTGAAATGAACCTACAGCTAAGCAGGAATTTCTTGTATTAGTGCATCAGCATGGACACCTCTGCAGCAAATGAGGGAAACTCATACTGCAGGTAGGCAAGGGAGAGTTACAGAGCTCTTATAAATGGATTGCAGTCAGGAAATTAAGTAGAAATTGTCTGTAGGTGCTCTGTTTCTCTCGAGGAAAGGACTAAAACTGCTTGAAAAAAATGCACTCATATTGTGTAGGTACTAAATTTTCCTGACTATAGCTTCTCCTGTTTTGTGGTTTGCTGAACCATGAGACTTTCTTTTATTTCTGAAATTCTTCCAGAGTGGAACACACAAGGGAAAAGTAAATCATGTATGAATGCAGAATCATTTCATTTTGTAGAAAGAAGAAAACTGGACCTGCAGACTGTCAGCCCCTAAGGCCAAGGATGGGTTTGTCATGTGAGATGGACTATGGCAAGGATATTGGAAATGCTCCTGGAATGCCACTCTGGGAAAGTCCCCTCAGAATAGTCTACAATTAACAAAAAATCTCAAACTGTAAAGACTGTGGATTAACCAGTCTCCTTTTTTAATCTGGATTATTGTTTAGTGATAAACTCACTTTAAGAAACTAAAATAAAACAACAGAATCTTTGCTTAACCAGTAGCAATTTCCCCTTTCCATCTAGCTCCATTCTTGCACTTGCTTAGAGATAAAAGCATTTCCAGTTTCTTCTCCAAGTCCTGACACATGTGCTGGCAATCCTGAAATTGGCCAATATTGCACTGAGGACTTATAGTTGTGGGAATTTTTGTGGAGGAAAATAAATTGACTTTCTCACTTATAAATCACTCATTGGCATATTAGAAAGAAACTCACAGTTTTTCTCGCCTGAAAGTAAAATCTCTTTACAGAAATAGTAGAACTTTGTTACTAATCTATGTGTCTTATCATTATTTATTATCTCTGTTTGACTTTACTGCTCTGTGGTTCAGCCTGAACCAGACAGTGAGATATTTCAAGCCACCCATAGCTTAGAAATCCTCATTAGGGGTGCCCATGAGGTTTCCAACTGATTTTAGCAGAAGAATATATTTAAGTACTTCGTTCAGCAGGAAGAGTTGCATGGTAGGATCTGTGGTTTAATGTGGAAAAGGCAGACACAGCTCTTGGGACCAGAATCTGAGGTAGCCTTGGGCAAAATTAGCAACAGGTTTGACAAACAGATGGGTTTGTACATGCTCCCCTTGGGACAAGGGGCAAGGGGAGGAAGGAATAATTTACTGGATCCTAGAGTTTTCCTTCTGTGTTTGAAAATCACTTTACATGGTTTCAGTGGTGCTAGTGGATGCATCCCTTGCCCTTCTTTGCAGTCATCTTCATTGACTGAGTCATGGAGCTCGTATCTATATATAAACACCAAAGAAAGCTGAACCTTTGTCTCTCTTTCTGTGATATCTGAGATGATTCAGTACAACATTCTTCCCTTTATTCCTATAGTACTTTGAAAACGCAAAGTTCCATTGAATGCTATTATTTAAAAAAAATTATGAGTTATAATTACAGTTAACTTTCTTAGCCTAGACCTCTGCTTACCTACTTTGCTGCTTGCAGTCATGGCCTTTGAACAATCCTTTTGCCAGCTGGTAACTCATGATGATTGCCCATCTTCCCCAAGTGGTCCAGTGCAATCGTTGTTTTGCACAGTATCTTTTATAACAAGGCAGTGAAAGGATGTCAAGATTTCTTCCTGAACCAGCTGGCTTAGGCTCATCAAGGTGATGAATCTTTCCTGCATTATTTTAATTGCTTTAGATAGAAGCAATTTCACTGAAATCAATGGTGCAGATGATTGCAGGGCAACGAGCAGGGTGCTCAGGTGAAACAATACAATTTGGGAAAAGAAGGAGAATAATCCTTACCACACCACCACCCAAAACAAGCTGCAGAGTGGAGACCTGCAGCTGTTGGAAGCAGGACGTGGGCAGGTACCGTCCACACACCCCCTCTAGTTATTCATTCACTTCTGAGAATTTTGGCTTCAATCAGTGTTGCTCTCAAAAATAGTGTATCCTGGTCAATGTAACTGTTGAAAACTCTTCAGAAGTAAATGATGAGTGCTTTCTTTATTAAGGATAATTTGCAGAGATGGAGAAAATTGCTTGTGTTTGGACTGGCTGATTTTCTTCTTGGTTGCATCCTGAAGGAGAATTAACCTTTTTTCTTCTCTCAAATTGTCTGCAAAGCTTAAGGAATCATCTGATCTCCCTCTGGCCTTTACTTCCCTGCTAGTTGCTGCATTTTTTAATAGGGGTCTGTTTCTAGTCCCACTGTTTCCCCAAAGGTGAATGTCCTGAAATTCAGAGAGTTTCAGATCAGTGCCATGATCTGAACAAACACATGATGTATCTCTGCTGTTATGCTTAATTAACTTAGGACATTTTAGGCTTTCTCTCCGAGCATCAGTCTTCCTTTCTCCCATGGATTCTGTGAAGTCCTGCAGTGAACCTTGTTGTTATGACCTAATTCTCCTACAAACTGAGAGATTTAATTTGTTCAGGCGCCAGGCAAAAAGAACACAAACTTGGAGTTCTCCTGGCTATTCTAATTTAGCTGCCAGAGAATTGGAAAAAAAAAATCAATAGGGAAATTATCTTGCTGTCTCTAGATTGTAACTTAAAAATTAAAAGATAGTTAAAAGGGTGACATGAATCTATTCAGGAAAACTGGCTTTTTCTGTGGGTCCACCCTAGAACTTGAGTTCTGCTGAGTTGAGATAGTGGAGCTGTGATTGAATGCTCTGCCTAGAGAAACCCTCAAGTTTTGAAAGTGCTGCTGCCACTGTTTATTTCCTAAATTAACCAAATATATCTTAAAATTAAGATTAATTCCTAACTACATTTTCAGACAATTTTGATATTTTATCAATCTGCCCTTTTTGAGTTCCTTAAGACTTACTATGAGGTATTTTCTTCAGAGAAACCAGTGAGTTCCAACAAATCTCTCAGAAGTTAACAGTAATCTGCTTTATATACAGATGTACAAATATCTATGCTTGTCATGCATGTAATACTGCTGTCTACAAAGCCTTGTGTCATCAGCAAACCTGAGGAACTTCTCACTGTAATTGTGTTGGCAAGTAAAATTAATATATGACAAAGTACACAGACTGATGTATGATTCATCTGTTGGCAGTAGGAGAATTTCATATTTAACATCTTAATTCTTCCTAGATGAACTGTGAACATCCTTAATGACTACAGTCCATGTGAGTCCATGTGAGTTTTGACTTAACATTTTAACACCACCCTTCTCACCATTACATTCTCTTCTAAGGATTCTGTCACAAGAATGCTGTTGCCAGACCTGACGAAATACAAATATAGAGACAAAATATAAATTCCTGCTCATCTGCTCGAGTGCCAAATAATTAGCAGTTCATTATCTTACCAATGCTTTACCGCTTGCACAGTTTGTGAATCACTCTTATTGTATTCTGTTGTTACATTCAATCAAATCATGTGCAAACTTAAAACCACAGATCTACATAAATCTTGAAAGTATATCTGGAAAAGACACCATTTTATGCTTCTATATGCATTTTGTAAAGTGGATTAAATGATGACTATGTCTAAAAACCCAAACAACTTCATAGAAAGTCAATTGCAGTGAATGTGCATTAATTGAAATACTTAAAAGTATTTAACTGGCAGATGAGGAAAATACAATGAGAAAGAGCAACTGCCTTGACTGAATCAGTTGTTATCCCATGAGGGACTGTGCATTTTGAAAAATATATTAAGGAAAATCCAAGATGCTTTATTTCTAAAGCTCTCCATGAACTTCCTGTTTTAGTTTATTTTGAGGACCCCAAATGCATGACAGTGACATTATTTATTCCTTGGCAGGTTGCCTTACTGGTATGTTCCAGCTCAACCCAGGCACTGCTGTTCAATGAACAACAGTCATTCCTGACATTCTCAACATTCCCTTGATAAAATGTTCTATGAAAATAATCTCTTTCATGCTACTTTTTTCTCCACGTCCCCCCAGTTAATTGTTAGCTATTAAAGTCTCTGCTGGTTCACATAAATGACAGCTTAAATGACTTGGTGTAACACTTTGATGGGGTTCAAATAACTTACAAATTTATTTCCCTGTATTTTGTCTGGACAATTCCATCCCTTTTCAGGGGGTCACCTTTGTTCAGATCAGTGTGCTGAGTAAGGGTTTCCACTGGGACTGTTAGAGACTTGACTATTGTTACTTCCATTCTCCACTGAAAGACCTAAATGAGAAGTTTACACGTGTTCAGCTCGCTTTTGCTAACAGAGAATAGGAACAAATTACCAGGGAATGAAATGGAGTATTTCAATTTCTGCTCCCTAGTGAAGATGTTGCCAAAACTGTATTATGCTGCAGTGCTTTCAAGGAAACCCGATTAGAGCCGGCCCTGCAAGAGGAGCTGGCAGCAACGCAGCTGAGCCCATGTTTGCAGAGCCTTTGTTGCTACACACATCATTGTAAAGGGGCCAAACTTTGCCCTCTTATCTGCATCTACACCTCTCATAGGAACGGGGAAAGAAACTCATATGTGAGCAGTGTTTGACCCTTGGAGAGCCACACGCATCTGCTTAAGGCCATTTTTCCACATAAAGACCACTTTTCAGTGAGATGATTTAACACGTGTTTAATTTTAATGATCTGGCTAAAGAGTCTTTCTGAGGGCTTTATCAAGCTACAGCAATCATCGGCTGCTTAATAAATATTGGTTTAAAGTCTGTTAAAGGGAACAAACACATGTATCAGAAAGACAAAAATGAAAGGACATTGCCAGATACCAAGCTTTTCTCTTTGCAAAGCACTGCCATGTTCTTGGGACTGAAGGACATTTTTCAGTGATTCTGGAAATTGCAACAACAATATTATTTTTGACAACAGAAAAGTGTAACAGGGACTGTAATTCTGCCAGTTTTCTGAACTTACAGAGTGAAACCTCCACTGAATTGAATGCTGCTAGAAAAAACCCACAGAAACAAAATCATTAGGCCCAAATACACATTAATAATAGTTGGAATTCAGCAGCAGTTTTGGGTTTGTGCTGAAATGAAAAATCTGGGCTTTGAACTGGTAGGCGTTTGATGTGCCAGGATATTAGTAGAATAAATGAATGCATCATAATGCAGGTTGAATTTTTTAAATTATCACCACAGAAGCAGAGAAGATAACAAATAAATCTTACTTTTTAAAAACACTGCCTCATGCCAATATATTGCTTCATTGCAAACAACTCAAAATTATTATTTTTCAGTGCACAATTAAAAATCCCTTGTGGTAAGGAAATTCTTCTGGCAGAGCTGTGACTGCATTAAGTGACACTCGTAGTGTCTTGTTGATTTATATATCCTTAAAACTCTGGCTAGTCCTGGATTGCTGGGCTGAATTTCCATGACACTGGGCCTCTGTGGCCTTGGGTTCCTCTCACTCTACCTGAATCTTCTGTGGTCCCCATTGCACACTCTGGGCCTGGGATTTGTGTGCCAGCCTTTGATATCGCAGTGCTCAGGAACTTGCAGCTCCAAGGAGCAGGAGCAACTCTCCCAGACTGACCAGTGAAATACAGCTTTTCCAAACTTCTCAGCTAAGCCAGAGCAAACACTCAGATTTAAAAAAAAATATTGCCAGGCTTTGATATTCCCCTTTTGTGTAAGTTTGGAGTGATACATAACATAGTCCTAATAGGAAATTGCTGACTCCATCTCCATTGAGACTTTCAGTGATTTATCAGTTTCATAACCCCAGCCACAATTCATATGATGTACAGCAAAGCTCTCTGAGCAGTATTCAACAGATCCATTTTTCCTTTCATCCTCATAGCTACCTCACATATTTGGTGTTCTGCTTTCCTACACGTGGTAAAAAGCCCTTCTTGCAATGAACTGAAGGCAATCTGAAGCTTTGAAGTTAACGTTAAAATGTATATATAATCTACACAGTCTGAGATGGTTTGTAGAACAAGTATGAGTGGATATTTTTTTCAAGCAGAGGGTCATATCCAACTCTGCACTTTGACACGGTTTCTGCCCATCCCCAGATGCAAAGCTCAGTATCCAGTCCATCATTACTGGTATCAATGTCACTTGAGTCCTTTGGTTTGTGTAATTGAGGTTGCTGTGGTTCGTAGGGACACATTTGGAGAAGTGTGTATGCACATGTCCTACAACTTCCCAAGAAGTTTGATTTTTCCTCAGACAAATGTAAGAATTGTAAAGGGGATTATTTAATTCAAGAATGGCTTGAATATCCATGAAAGAGAATTCTAAGCATTTTGCTTTTCTACTGCTTTTCATAATATCAAGATACACAAACAATATTTGGATATATACATTAGGATTTTTTTCTATCGCCACAAACTGATGTTACCACAACTGGGAGCTCTAAACTAGAAACATTTCAGTCATGACAGTTACACTTTTTATAAAATTACTTAGTGCTGTGTTTGAAGTTAGATATCAGCAGGTAATATAGATTCAACAGGTAGAACCACATCACTGTCTCTAAAGATATTGCCATAGTAGGACTAATCACATATCTTCTGAAAAACAGGAAATATGCTGTAGCTGAAAAAAGATGCAAAAATTTTTAGTTAAAATATCTTGTTTCCTGATTAATAATCTTTATTTATCTACTCCTCTCAAACTTTTAATTTGTTTATAGAACAAAACCAAAAGCAATGGCATTTGTATCAGTCTATGTATCTACAAATATATATATATGTATATCTAAAACATTTAGAAAATGTAACCACTTCATATAAAGCCTGAGATTACAGATAAAAAAATCTGTATAAAGCCTAACTATACTGTATTTAAACTCTTTTAGTAAGTAGCAGATTTGCTTTTAAGAAGCTATAATGACATTCAAACAAGATGAAAAAATATCACAAGAGAAGCACCTGGAAGCCAGCACTTGATACAATAAAAAACTTTTGACATCTGCAGCCACTTCTGCAGGTGCAGAGAACTTCTTTCTGTTCACTAAGTAGTTTATTCAAAATGGAAAACCCCATTTAGACACTAAAAAAGCAGAAAAGATTGAATAGACTTCAACTATGAATAAATTCTAAGCATGCCAGATTTCGCCTACCAATTCTAAAAGCCTGGGGAAGATTTGGAAACAATTCAGTTGGAAGCTATTTCAGGTTATCTATTTTAAATGAAACATTTTGTGAAAGTATCCAGTGAATTTAGTAGGGGTGTATCTGCTTTGGAGAGTTAAGAAGCTGCACTCCTGTATTGTCATTTTTATCCAAAAGCCACTTAATATAAATCACAGGTGGTTCATTTGCCACCTTCTAGTAAGTAAAATACAATTGAGCCTTTGAACAACTGATCTCTCTTTAGCAAAAAGGCTTCACATTTTACACCACTTATATTCAGGTCAGTGTGCTTTTATCATTGCTAGTCAAAAAGTCACCTCTAAAAATAAATGAAGGGCAATTGCAAAATGAGAGTCAAGTCCATCTGTTTAAATGAATGAGCAAATAACATGATATAAAAAATGCATTAGGTTTATACTCCAAAATAGAAACGAAACAAAAAAATTAACCTTCCTTTCAGCTGATGACTAATGTTAACATTTGAGGACAGTGCCAGACTTCTGTCACACACACAGGTCTCGTAGTAACATGATAGGGAATTCCAGGGAAGGGAGGTACCACACACCTGCTGAGCACCTCTGCTCTGGGATCAAGATTTTGGGAGGTGAGGAGATCTCCAAAGCTTCCTTTCTGTTCTGTTTGCCCTCTGTGCATACCATTGCTATCCCAGTTTGCTGGGGCAAACTTTGGGTTCTCAGCCCAAACCAGTCACTTCCACTTTGCCTGATTCACTTTTTACTGCTCACTGGCCACAACTTCACCGTGGTTCATCCCCCCTTGTCATCTGTTTTAGAGACACAACTAAAAATTTAATATTTATTTGTGTTTAACAGGAATAAGAAAGAGGTTTTAAGGAAAGTAGTTGCAGTTAGCATGCAGTGGTAATATTGCACATCTCTGACCCAGGTCCCACCCAGGAGGAGGAAACCATGAGAGCACACCAAGTAAAAAAAATGATAGTAAAAAAAAAATATTTTGCATCTGTTTGGAGCTAAAATGGATTTGCACATTTCACTACTTGAGATGTATGTTTGTCTAGTTTTCCTTTGTGAGAATGCATGGAAACCAGAGCATTATTCAGATCTAGACTTGTTTGGTTGTCTCCAAGCTTGAATACTCTGAACTCTCTATTGATGAAATCTAGACATGTGGTGAATACATGCTTATATTTTCATATACTTATTCTCAAAAATGCATTTTCTGTGGTAGTTGTATTTCTGAAGAATAAAAATAACTCTAAAAGACATACAATTCTGCTGTTCTAGCAGAAATATTGACTGGAGTAACCATAATTTCGTGTTTCTTTGATCTGATCCTAAGACAGGTTGGATCATTCTGAGGATCAATACCTTTTGCTGTGCTCTTCGCTTTCATGGGGAGCTGATGAAGAACATCTGAATACTAAACTCTTGTAGACTTATCAAGAGTTGTACTTATTAAAATGCCTGCAAACAAATAATTTTCTAATAATCATTCAGTTAAGCTGAATATTCTTCATATACAGCATATACAGATCCTAATTGGGAAATCAAGGCTATGTTTTTCTCCTGTTCAGTAGAAGAAAAGGAGTTGTGTTGATTTCAGGTATCTATATGTTCTAAAGTATAATTTAAATGAGTCAGTGGCAAGTAAGCATTGAATACCTTCATGAAACTTCTGAAAGATCCTAATGACTGTTTCAGGCTCTTAAATCCTATGAAATTCCATTCTGCAGTACTTAATCAGTTCAGGTGCTTCACCATTTGAAACGTGCTGGGTTTGTAGCTAGGCTGCAAGAATCAAACCCGCACTTTCACTGTAGCATTTGACACATGCAGGGATAGAAACGACACATTCCCAGGGAAATACCAAAAGCAATCAAAGGGCAGACGTGGTGCATTTGCACTTGGCAAGGAAAGCCACCTTTGGAACAATCCCTTCCAATCAGTGGCCAAATATTGACAATTGGTGGTACACAGTGTATTGATCCCAGCTATTAAAGTATGACCACATAAGTCAAGATTAATTATTGATTTAATGAATCATTGTTTATCAATGATTTGTCAAATCATGCTTTTTATATTAATAGGCTACTGAGTGAAACTAAAACCAGGCTTCACAGTAATCCTGCAAGTGTAAAACTGCTTAGCATTAATAAGCTGGTTTTACTAATAAAAAATTTATTTGACCTAGTAACAAAGACAATAGATTACAAGCTAGAGGGGAAATTTTGTCTTGCATACATTTTTATTGTGTCTTCCAGATGGACTGGACAGGAATACAAAAATAGAATAAGTTGAAGATTGATTATGAAGAGAGAACCAACATGGAAAAATAGAGAATTCCAGATAAAGAATTATAGGCAAAGGAGTAAAAGAAATACAAGAACCACCTGAGATATTAGACTATTCAATAACTTCCCTAGTTATTTAGATCATGTAAAATCTGTGTCATCACTTCAAAAATAATTCTGTAGTGTAGGGTGGTGCCCAGAATGACCCACTAGATCCTTTGTGTCTAATGTTTATAACACAGAGATTGAAACTGATGTTTTATGGAAACAAACAGGAGTTCCTCAGCACTGCATGAGCATAAGAATATCTATATAATCACAGCATTAAACAGCAAGTCACTTAAAAGCAGCGATGAATTAATGTCAAGTTTATATGACCTTGTGCCTAAATGATTGCTTCAACAAATACAGCACTTCCAATGAAAATGGCAAATGTTAAATGATCCTCCAAGGTCTACTAATTACATGAAAATGTGTTGACACTAGTGACATTGTTAGATTAAAGCTGAGTTATGCTTACTTTAGGACAAATTCTCTTTGTGTTTGCCACCCAAATTAGAAAAAGGCAAATAAATCCTTCATTAGAAATGCTGTGTTGTTATCCTTCTCACCTGCGAGAGAGCAGCAGTTTCTGAGATTTTCTAAATAACCAAGTTACCCTGAGCAGAGTGTTTCAATAAACAAATCAATTTTGAGCGTTAAATCAAATAACAGGCAACGTTTGTATCAGGAATCTTGCATTTGCTTGTTCACTTGCACAGTATTACACCTACACAATTACAAAAAATCTTAGTAGAAGACAGCTGATTATGTTAGTGAAGAACAGAGGGTTTCATCTATTCAGGGAACCTAATCAGTGTAAGAAACCTCACTTCTGCGCCACTGGTTTGACTATTTTTACTGTGATTAAAATTGTACACTTGTTTGAAAGGTTTCAAACAGAAATTAAATTAAATTCTCAACAGAAACACTTGAAGTAATTAGCTTGACCAGTGCTATTTACGTATATTTTGAGCTCTAACAAAAACTTTTGACTACACAATTTGAGGTTTTGTTTGTGGAATCCAGCTCCTTGGTACCTTGAATACCAGCCTCACAGCTACAGCCTCTCTTGTATTCACATCTGGCAGCTGGTGTTGAAACATTTTTAAATGATCAACTAAAGCCAAAAGTCCTGCACTAGTCTTGTCCATGGGCTTCACTTGGGCCACATGTTCTATAGTTTTGAGGATGAGGAAGTTTAGACAGGACATGGGAGTGCCTGATACCTTGCTGTGGACAATCTACTGTCCAAATAATGGAATGTATTTCCTAGTTTGTGAGAGGAAATTGAGAGAGAAAGAGCCCAAATCAGCCTTTGTAAGCAGCACATTATTGTCATATCTCTGCACAGCTGTGCCTGAGCTTTGCCTCAGTAAAATAGCATAGTCCCAGGTAAAGATGGACTGCAGCTCTACACCTGAGTGGGAAGGCACATATAACCAATACTGTGCCAAAAAGGAAACAGTTCCAAGTTACAGAACCTAAGAAAATAGGGTTATTTTTCTGTTAGATTACAGTGGTGGTTTTGCCTTGAGAAATGTATCAGTCTGCAAAGTCAAAAAAGATCATTTGTATTATCTAAGTGCTGGATTTTTTTCACTTTTCATCTGCAGCTTATTCCAAGTGTTCATTGGATCAAGACACATTCTATTTACTGCAGCAGAATACAGAAATGGCTGAAACTGTGCTTATTCTGAAACCAGACTGCATTTCAGCTTACTGAACAGCCATATCTTGACATGAGCAAGTGCAGGCACAAAGCAGCTTTTCAGTTTCCATTTGCCAGGCTACATGCTTCCCTCTTGACCTGCATCACCTATTCTGTGAACAAAGGCACATTTTACTTAAAATGCCCAGGCATAGAAATGAAATTGTCCAGAATTTCTAAAGACTAAATAACATTTAAGTTTCATTCTTGGCATTGTTGCCTCCCATTGCTAAACTGCTGCTGCTGGAATCAATTTTTTGGAGATTGTAAAAGTGACGGAGGTCAACTAAATTATGGGCATAATTTATTGCACGAAGCTGTCTCTTTTGTAAATGAAAGATTAAAAGAGATTAACTTGTGAAACCTGGCTTCTGAAAACTGATTCTGTGACCAGTTTCACTTTTGGCTGACAATGGATCAAAGTTGAAGCTTGCCTGGCAGGAAACTTGGTCTTTCTCCTACAGCAACAATCCCCCATGACAAAATTTAAATAAGTTGTGAATATTTAACAGGGCCAAGGAGTGGCTCCCACAGTAGAAGATCAGCACTGTTTGGTAGATATTATTGTCTGGTGTTTTTGTTCTATAACAGCTTCTCAGAGGAAGAGGTGGGAAGTGAATTGCTAGTGATTGTTTTTGTGTATATCAAGAGTTTTGGACAAAGAGTGCCTGTAAAAGCAATGGGTCAATGTCACACATTTTCCCTCTCTGTAATGAGATGTTCAAGATCTGGTTCTGAGGTAAACAGTTCAGTTAAACAAGGGGATAGGTAACAATATGGAACTCGTTAGTTAAATGAAGATTATGATAACTGTACTTATTTCATCAGTGAAGATTTATGTCAAGGCTGTGCTTTCCCGTGTTCCTGCTTTCCATTAACTTGAATTCAAAACTTTATCACATGGAGAGCTCCAAGGAGTGGCCACAAACCAAACGTTTGTGTTTTCAGATGGCACAGGTGTTCTTGAAATTCACAGCAACCTCATGGATGGTGGTGGGTGGATGTGTTAGGAGATCACACAGTGCAGCTTTGTGCTCAGGAGTTCCTGTGCTCACTGCTGCTGCCAAGGGGGATATTTGGAGAGAGCAGAGGATGTTTTACCCCTGGTGCTCATAACAACAGCTGTGACAACTCCTCTGTGGGGTTTTGTGGGGAGAGGGGACACAAGAGGACACCACAGTGTGTCTCCCCATGGCCCTTGAGGAGGCTTCAGGGTTTCTGTCCCTATGACCCCTTCCCCTGTCCCACTGTTGGGGAGGAGGTGGACACTCCTCCACTGCCAGGGTCTGGCTGTTGCTGCTCTGACCTTGGTATGGAGCAGCACAAGGGACACCCTGGGACCCACAGCTCGCGGCCAGGAGCAGCCAGGACAGACCCTGAGGGGCTGAGGGGTAGCAGGGCCTGACAGAGCCCAGAGACAGGGCCCAGTCCCAGGCTGGGCTGGGCTGGGCTGGGCTGGGCTGGGCTGGGTTATTCATTAGTGCCCTTGAGGGGCCCAAGGCTCTTGGTGTGGTTTTGGCTGTGCAGAGTCTGTGGCTGAGCTCTGCTGAGGGACCCTGAGGTGAGGTAAAACCAACCCAAGTTGCCTCAGTTGGGTAGCAGAAGGGTTTTCCAGTTAGTTTGTGTAAAGCTGAGGCTGATGCTGACTAAATCCCAAAGATACCAGCTGAGATACTGTTGTTAGAAATAAGCCCTTGTCTTTTGCCTGCCTGTAAGTGTTCCCTGGCCTGCTGTCTGTTTGCCCCCAGGTGTTACGAGCTGTGTGGTGGGCAGAGCCTGGCTTGCAGCAGCAGCAGCTTCCCAGTCCTGATGTGCTGTGACCATTGTGTTCAGATGCCCAAAGCATCTTCAGAAGAAATCTACACTTTTTCTGTTGGTGTAGATCACTTTTACATGCTGTGATTTAAATAATTTACCCAAGTGTTTCTCTTCTCTTTTACCAAAACTGTAAGGGAACAAATTTTGTGTCCGAGACATGTGAAGAATTCTTTCTCCATTCTCAGTAAATAGCAGTATGTGTTCAAAAATCCATTATTTGTCTTTATAAGAGAAGGTGATTAGTTTTATTGAAGTTGTCCATGAAGCTTCTTGGGTTTTTGTCCTTCAGGTGACTTTTAATTGCTCTGCTCTTGAGTTGGCAAATTTGGGAAGCCACCAGCACCATCCTTTTTTCGATAATTTTATTATTTTCTTTTTTTTTTTTAAGGTAGATATTGTAAGAAGAAGTTAACAAGCTATTTGTGTATCTGCATCTCTTTAAGGACACAACTGTATTTGAAACCACAACTGTGTATCAGCACATAATTTAATGCAGTTGCTGGCCTTATGTTGGGGCGAAAATAACTTCAGTGTGTGGGATTGCCTTATCTATTGCAACAATATTATTTCAGGCATTTATTGAGTTTCAGACTGGCAGGGGCCAGCATAAATCATGTGTTGAAGTTGCTGCGTTCAAATAACCGTGCAGCTGAATTGAAAATCTGGTTTATGAGGAAAGGGAGAAATTATCAGGAAAAACAGTATCTTTATTTCAAAAGCTACTATTTTAGGAGTTAATCCAGCATCCCATGGCCTGCTATGGAAGGCAATCAAGAGCACTGTGCCTGGAGCTGACACTGGCATGTGTGAGCTGTGTGAGCTGCTCCACGTGCGACCAGCTCAGCCAGTGCATTGCTTCACCTGTGCAGCTCCGTCAGTGAGAAGTCTGGTGGTCTGAGGTTTTGGAAATGAGATAACTTTACTTACAGATAGTCTTTCATTTTTTTGAACAATTGGAAGCACTGGTGTGTGATTATTGAATCTGTCTGGAACTTCTGCTGGTCAATTTTGTTTTAATACAGCCTGTAGATGCTCTTAAATGAAAACTTATAACCTATACAATATAAACCTGGTCCTACTGTTGGTGTTAGTGACTTGATATTTCAGTCCAATTAAAGTCAGCACATACTGTAAGGGACAGTGGTGATCCTGTCCTCAGTAATTGGACTGGTAATGCCAGGGATTTAGAAAAATGAAAGGACAAATTTTTCTACTTACTTTGCTGCACTGTTGCTATTTTGTAATTTTCAAGGCTTCTTTCAAGACCACTGCTTTCTCTCATAGATGCAAGATACCTATATGTCTTTCTAAAACCAATAAAAATATCAGCTTGGCTTTGTAGAAAGTTCTGAACTGGAGCCAAAATGACAGCTAGCATGATGCAGGATTATTCTTGGAAGCATTATTTATGCTCAGCATGAAAGGCTGGAGCACACAGACTTTTACAGACATGCAGACATATTTTCTATCAGAGCTAGACACTTAAAAAATTAAAATAATTTCTTGGTTGTTTCAAAATGACCTGAGCATTCAGATTCCAAACAACGTAATTACTCTTTCAATACAGAGTAGGGAAGCCAGTATTAGGAACAAAGTGATAATGCTTGAGAAGGAGAAATCCCTCTTCGTCTAGGACTGGAATCTTGCAAATGCTTATCTGTGTAATTAAGTATTTGCTGGAAAAGTAAAAAGTGAGAAGCTTAAACTTCAGGTGCCTGCATTTGACTGTTGTTTAAACAAATTTCTGCATTTATAGTTAAGACTGAGGAAAAACCAATCAACTGAAAGATAAAAAATACTCAAAAATATTAGCTTTTTTTCTTTTTTTTCCCCCTCAAGCAATGATAGAAGATGTAATTTCTCTGCATGGAAACTAGGAAGAGGATTTTGCTGGTAAATACACGAAACTTGCTTTTGTCCCTTGCTGCTTGAACCTGTGTAACAAGGAAGAGGCTGGAAGGGATTGAAGTGCATTGAGGGACACATTGAAGGGCTTGAGCTACACTGAAGTGCTGTAAACAATCCTTATTTGCTGCCAGCCATTGAGAAATAGCACAGATCAATTCAATTCAGGAAGAACTTTGCTTTTTATAAGGAATAATCTTGATTACAACTAACTGTAAAGGTCTTCCAGCTATTACAGAGCTCCTATGCCAATGCCACAGGGCATCTCCAGAAGTTTTCAGTTTTGTTGGCCTGTAAAGTGGAATGAACTCATCCATGACCAACTGTAATGCTGCTGGTGACCAGACAGCTGTTCTTTCAGTTTTCTCCCTCTATGCTTGCTTTTCTATCCCAACAGTCTCCAAGGAAATTGGGTAGAAGCAGATAATGTGTCATAGTAGCTGAAAGCTTAGAATCCATTCTTAGCCCACAGTCCTTATAATCATCTAATATAAATGATTGTTTGGTATTACATGATTATTTTGACACAATACTGACAGATACAAATTGTATTCAGGTGTACAAAAGTTTGAATTTTTAATGCAGAGCTGTCACTGTAAATCAAGCTGCTGGTCAGTCACGTATCCAGCAATGAACAGAAAATACAGTTTGGATTTTTTGCCCACAAACTCTATGGAGTAGTCACACTGTGAATCTTCTCAATTCCTGGTCTTTCAGCATCTGAGAAATTAACTCAGACTTTTATAGAAGCAATTGTGATTGAACTTTACAATCCCAAAAGGCTAGAGGAGCAAAATTATTGGAGAATTATTGGAGTTATTGGAGAAGAATTTGCCAAGCTGAAAGTACTCCAAGTGATGTCCAGGGGCTCCAGGACTGTGCTTGTCCATTTCCTCTTTTGATCGTTCTGCAGTGAGTAATCAGCTGTCAGTGCATCCTTGTATGAAATATAATTAAAACCATTATCTCTGTCAGTTTGTAAAAACACCTTTCCTTTACCTGCTTGAAATTTGGCTTTGGTTTTATTAAGATAAAAAGTTAGAAATGAAGGAAAACAGAATAAAGTTATTTATTCTTGCAAGGTTATCAACAAAACTCTAGGGAAGGACGTGCCTTTCTTCACCTGAAAAACATCTTGTAGCAAGCATGTGATGTGGAGTGAGGGAGACTGGGAAATATTTCTATCTGACTGCTGATAAAGTTTTGTTATTCTCTTCTGTTACTTCCATAAGTATTTTTTGATGGCTTTTTTTCCCCACGAGTTTTGAGTGCAGTTTTCCGTTTTTTTGCCCATAGTGTGAGGAATTTCCAGCTGGAATCCTCTAGATGGTGCCACAGCCCCAGCACAGGGAGGTGACGCCACTTTGCGTCTTGCTTGTTAAAATCCCACTTCAGTCAAGTTTTAATGATCTGAGCAGTGATACAGTTTGTAGGTTTATACAGGGAGGAATCAGCATAGGTAGATTACTTATCCTCAGCTAGGTAAAAATAGTTTTGGTTTGTTTTTTTTAATAAATACAGAAACCTTGCAAGGATTGTTGTGCGGTCAAGTTGCCCCCTCCTTTCTTGAAGCCACACCTTGAGTGCTGCCAAGGGCAGAGGTGACCAGCTGTGGCCTATGGTGCTGCATAAGTGACCCCAATGAGCTTCTTAAAGCTCCCAGCAGATGTTCCTGCCTTTCTATGCTAATGGGAACTTCACAAACCATTTTCTTTTCTTTCTGAGAGCAGATGTAAGTACATGAAAATTGCTTTCTTGTATCAAGAGCAAATTGATAACAACATTGGTTCAGTTGTAAGGCAGAAGCTGTAGAGGCACTTACTCTATTTGGTAATTGCAGAAAGCTTATAGAGAGCTTCATCAAAACTAATTTTTTATATTCTGCTGGCTTTTTTTGCAAAATGTGAATTGTGAGCACGCTGTTACCTGGGTTTTAAACCATCCACTCAGAGGCTTTTAACTGATATGTGAATCTGCTCCAATCCTTTTGCCTTATTACCTCTGAAGCAGCCACTCCCCTGCTGCTCTGGTTGTTTTGGTGGGTGAAGTTTAGTGAGAATAGGCATGTCAGCTCAGCACCTGTAGTCCTGAGCTTTTGGTGGCCTAATGAAGCTTTGTGTGGTCTGCTGTGAACGTACAGCACAAAGAGTTGTGCATCCAGGGGAGCATGCTGGGTCATGTGCTAAAATTCCACAGACCTGTTTTGACAGGAAATACCCACTGAAGCAGGAAGAGTTTAAAGAGTGACTCTGCTGATGCCTGAATCATATTGAGATTAGGACTTGCTGCTGACAGTGAGGGCTGTGTTTGTGATTAACTTGAATGGCAACAGTGGGCACCAGAAGTGTGGAAACAGAGGCATAATCTGGAAAAGGCCCCGGCTCTCCAGCCTCAGTTACAACTGAGCCTTATGTTTATCTCCTGGGTATAGACTGTGTCCTTTGTAAGGACAAGAAGGGACTTGACCATCTTTGAAAGATGTCTGTCTGTGAAAGCTGTTATCAGGCAATAATAAAGGAGGAACCTGAGCCACAGGACTGCATTTTAAAATTTCACTTCACTTGGGTAACTGCATCCTTTCTGATGTATGTTGACACCCTGCATTTTATATTCTTTGCAAGTCTGTAAAAAAATCAGTCAGAATTTTCCAAATTAAATATTTAAGGTGTTCTTTGTGCTTCTGTTTTACGGGATGAAATACTGGTATTTTCTTAATTCAACGCTATTAAAATATCTATAATATTCTTCATGGAGAATTTACTTACTGGCTAGATTTGATTTTGGGTAGCAGCAGTCTGTACAAAGGTCAGCTATAGTTTCTATTAGATGCTGCAGTAGTGATTCTGAAGTGACAAGTGACAGCAGCTAAAGTTCAGTTTTTTTCTTCCTGTTTTAGATCTGTTTGATTATATTTGCCCTCTTTAAAATCTTTCTTCCCAAACGAAGTGGCCACAGCCCAGCTAGAAATTAATCTGACTACTGCTGCAAAAGGCAATAAAAAGTGTTTATCTAGAAATACATCAGTAACAAAATGAGAGTCTCCTTCCTTTATTGGATGAGGGGGGAAACATGGTGATAAAGGATAAGGAAAAGGCTGAAGTACTTAATGCCTTCTTTGCCTCAGCCTTTACTGGTCACACCAGTTGTTCTCCAGGACCCCTGTCTTGGGGAGCAAAATAAAGGCACCATAATTCAAAGGGAAATGCTCAGTGACCTCCTGCAGCACGTAGGTCCACACAGATCTGTGGGGCTGGATGGGATTTTCCCCAGGGATACTGAGGAATCTGATGGAAGAACTGACTGAGTCACTGTCAATCATTTATCTGCAATCCTGGGGGGGGGGTCTCAAGTGACTGGAGGTTGGCAAATTTGATAACTCAGCTACTACAAGGATGAGCAGGAAGAAGGCTTCAGGAAACTACAGGCCTGTCAAGCTGCCCACAGTGCTGGGGGAGCTCATGCAGCAGCTCTTCCCAAGTGCCATCACACAGCAGGTGCTGGACAGCCAGGAGATCAGGCCCAGCCAGCACATGTAGGACGTGTCCTGCCTGCCAACTGATCCCCTTCTGTGACAGGGGGACCTGTTTAGGGGGTGAGGGAAAGGCTGTGGATGTGTCTGTCTGGAGTTTAGGAAAGCCTTTGATATCATTCCCTCAGCATTCTCATGAGATGCTCATGGCTTGGACGGGTGCTGGGTGAAGAACCGGCTGCATGGCCCGGCCCCGAGAGTGCTGCTGACTTGGGTTTGGTTTAATGTCTGTGTGAGTCAAGTGGACAAAAGAACCGAGTGCATCCTCAGCCTCTTTGCAGAAGGAAACCAAGTTAGGTGGGAGAGCTGAGTCTGCTGGAGGGCAGGAAGGCTCTGCAGAGGGGTCTGGGCAGGCTGCATTGATGGACAGGAGGTTCAGCAAAATGAAGTGATGGGTGCTGCCCTCAGGTTACAACAACCCCCTGTTGAATCCTCCTCAACAGGCTGGGGACAGAGTGGCTGCAAAGTGGGCCAGTGGAAAAAATTCTGAAATAAGTGCACGACCATAGGATCTGTAAAGTTTGCCAACGTACTTTTTATATTGCTGAGTCATTTTGGCTTGTAAGAATCAAAGACAAAACCACAGGTTTCTGTGACCTCTTCTGGGTATAAGTGTGCATAAGCACTTTCAAAAGTTCAACAAAGATAACCAGAGCTTAAACAGTTCCCTGCCAACAAGCAGATAAAGTAAAAATGCTTTTTTAATGCTTGTGTGGCTGTAGTGTTAACTACAGGCTAGCCTTGGGGTGTTATAGATGCTTATAAAAGGTGGGGTTGAAGCACATAAGAACAGCCTTTGCCCTTTCTCTGCAATGTCCAAATGTGAAGCATAGTATTAGACTGTCCTGGCTAGCTGTAATTGTCACCTTAGGAACAAGGATTGATGCAGTTGGACTCTTGGCAATTTATGTCTTTATCTGTAGTCATTAAAAGCCTGCACTACATGGGATGGGGAGCAAGAGAATTAGGATGAAATTTGTTTATTGGCATTTTTTGGATGAGAACTGTATTTCTCATTACTTTAGTGTTCTCAATCCTTGATGAAATAAGTTAAACTACTATCTAAAAATGTAAACTGTAGTTTGTTGCAATATTTTCTTTTTTATTCCTTCACCTTAGATTGGTCAGAAGTACAAGTTCCAAAATATCAGAGTCAGTCAAGAGAAGTCTGAAAACACCACAGCAAATGTACATGCATAATTGCATATTGTGAGGTTTCTTCATCACTACCAATACCTCCTCTAGGGTAAGGCTGCTTGGAGCAATTTTGCTATTTGGAGTTTTTGGAGTATAAATAAAGTTTGCAAAGTTAATTGTGAGACTTCCTGGGACCATTGCTCATAGAACAGTGATGAGGAAAGTAGTTAAAACAGATTATGAGGCAGAATAAATTGAAATTTGCTTTTGTAGGTTTTTTTTTTTTAAAAAATCACAATTCCTGTTTGTTTGATTGTTTTTTTTTAAGTGTGTGCAGCTGTAGAATTTATTTTACAACAATGATTTATTTGAACAACCTCTTTCTTTATACATGGCACTTCCTAAATGATGTCCCTTGAGTGTGGCAGGGAAATTCTGTAATCAAGAACCCCCAGACCAGGTTACCTGAAAGCCAAGGGAAGAGGAACTCCTGGCAGAGACACTTGTTTTGAGATTCACATCCATTGCTTGTCTGCCAAAACTCAAGTTGCTCTAAACTTTCAGTCCAGTGTGAAAATTGTATTTGTATTTTATTTTGTAATTTGTATTATAATTATATATTATTATAATTATTATAATAAATATTATTATAATAATTGGAGTTAGTGCAACCAGAGGCTTGTTCTTTTGCTGTTAATATTATGCTGTTTTTAACTTTGTCTGCATCTCAGGTTTGTCTATCTGGGTCCAAAACCAGAAATAAATGCAATAGGAAAGCAGGAAATATTGAGAGGTGGTTTGTGGCCATTGCAAAACTCTGGAAAGGGTCAGGATTTGTGCTGGAGGGAATTGTTCTATAATCCAGTGTTACAGCCTCACCAGTTATGTTCTGCCAGCGTGTGTCCCTGTAACTTAATGAACCTTGAAATACTTTAGTCACTTTGTTTAGCTCCCTGCCAGTGACCAGCAAAATGCTACTTTCAGTTCACTCTTCCCACAACTGGAAAGCTTAGAAAACTCCCAGCAGGGTGGTGGTTCTAAGGGGACACTGCAGTGGCGTCAGAGCAGCTTCCTGTGACGAATTTCTGTAGTGCTCTTGGAAAAGGCAAGCTCTGCAGCAAATGTAAATATGTGACTTTGACATCATTAGAGTGGAACCAGAGTGAAATACTGCTCATGATCTTCTGTGTGATGGAAATGTCTCCGTGAGATTCAAGGTGGATATTAGAACACAGCCACTGGCACGTGGTTTCCAGGTTCCCAAGACATAAACACGGGTGCACGCTCTCCAAGCGCCACGTGCAGAACCCACCAATCCTGTTTGCTGGGATTCCATGTTCTCATTCAAGTGGATGCTTCAGTGCATCAAAAATAGCACTGATCCATGAGGTGAGGGTGGGAGCTGCTGCCAAGTACCAAATGTTGAAGGCACTTTTCATCTAATCCTTTCACCCTCCTTTTCCTACAACATTAATGTTCATTTCTCCATTTATTGAATTTAAGTTTTCACGAGGGTTTACTGAATAGGGGGAATTATTTTGTTTCTTTTGGGCAGATCTCATCTTCTCAAGAAATTGGCCTTTCCAAAGATGCTGGTTCTGGAGTGCCTGGGTAGATCACAGGCAGGTTTGTATATCCTGATACACCCTGAGCTCAGGGGAAGAAGTGAAATAGGAGACTGAAGCATCAGGAGGTGATGTGCTTCCCTTTATTGTAACATCCTAATATCTTTCCTGGATTTAAGGCAACATCCAACTCTTTTTATTTGAGACGGGTTTCTCATCTTCCCAGTGGCTGTTTTAAACTTATGTTGCACCTATGTTTTGTGTAGCTTTTTCAAATCTCTCTTTTTGTAGCTGTTTACCTTGATCCATTAACTATTTAAGTATTTTTAGAGAAGTTTTCTCATCTCCTGAAATTGTACATGAATGAAAATTCAAAACTGTTGCCAGCTTCCTTACGTACAGCAGCTATTATAAGAAAGCAAGTTCAGTAGCAGTTCAGTGTTAAACTGTTATCACAATTTCTAAGTGATAGTGCAGAGTGCTGGTATTTACAGGTTTTCAGGCTGTGATTCTCTTGATCAAAGAAGTGATCTCTGCTGTGTTATGAGTGTGGTGTTTGACAGCATTTGTCATAGTGTCTTCTTCCTCCTCTCTGACAAGTGATTGTGAGCCCCTTCAGCTTGTGTAGCCCAAGAGTTTGTACTGAATATACTCTGCTTGGATATTTTCATGTCCATATAATAAATAGCTTTGGTTCCAGACTGAAAATCCTTTTAAAAATAACGCCAGTGATGGTTGCCGAACAAATGTTGGAAATGAATCTGAGAGAATCTTTCTTTCACATCTAAATTCCAATAAAATCTTATTGTTGATGCTAGACTGAGCTCACTGGATGTAAGGGGAGTTTTGGTGCAGGTATGATGCAATTCAGGCAAGTAGAATGGAGCTGTTAGTCAATACCTGTTTAGTTTCTTAAAAATATAAAACAATTTTAAAAATCTAGTATAGTTTTGGTCTTTAGTTTTGTCAGAGGGATTTGACTTTATTTACAAAGTCAGCTTTTCACTCTGCTGGTGAGCTGCTTTCCTAATGTTTACTCTGATCTGCTCCTATGTCTTAATCTAGGGAACTTTATTTTCTTTTCAGTTGTGACTCCTATAATCCTTTGACTCTGCTGACTTCACTGGTTGTAATTCTGAGAGAGTGATGGGAATTGGCTTCAAGGGCTGCTGGGTGTATGCTCAAATACCACCTCAGGTAGCAATGCTGGTCTGTGCTTAGCTGGCTGCCCACAGTGCCAGCAGAATTCTGTGCAGATCTATTTAAAATGTTTGGTGCTGCACATGGAGTGAGTCATCCTGTGAGGTTTTTTCTCAGTCTGCTTCTGGTGATGCAGCAATCACTGTCCATGGCAGCATTTTCCTGAGCAGTGTGACAGCTGGGGGCATTGATGCATCAGAGGTGATGTTTAAATAGCACGTACTGGTGAAGCCATATTGGCATAATTTGGAGCCATGAGAATCTAAATTCCATGCCTGAGAAATGTAAGGAAACAGGAGATGTTGTAGTTGGGCCCCCAAGTCAGTTCCTTGTCAAGACCCCTCCATGTGCACATGCACACACTCTGCCCTACTGCTCAAGGTTTTTCTACTCATGTGCAATTTTAAAGCGAGTTTCTTTACCCCTTTCACCCTTAATAACACATAGTCCTGGCAAATTTTCTGTGACACAACTACCCCCACACCTCTCATGTCTTCTGTGCCCTTGACTCCTTGACTGATAACATGATGATGGGGGAACAGATACATGGTTCTGAGAAAAACCATGTCCTGAACACTTCTTCCTGGAAATCTTAGAATTTCTGGGACAGAACTGAGTTGTGCTGCGGTTTGCATTTGGGAAACTACTTTAAAGTGGCAGTAGAAAAGGAGCCCTTTGGGGTGCCTGCTAATTCATGAATGACACACTTGATTAATATTCATCATTGGTCACAAGTGCTTTTACTTTGGATTTAATCAGCCAGTTGTGCCACAGAGATGTAGCTCTATTTCTGGTCTAGTTCTGTGCTAAAATGAGCACTGTAGCAAGGCACAAATATCTTTACAATTTTAACCACATGCCAAGTTTTCTAGGAAGTGTGCATAAGAGTTGCAAGTCTAAACTATTCAGAAATATCAGTTAGTGACCACTCTGGTAAAAAAAAACAACTTTGAAGAAAGCCTGGACTTTCTTGTGCAGTCTTTGAAATCCCAGCTGGGTCTGAATGGTCCTTTACAAAAAGCCAACCAAGGCTACAGATTGAAGCCAGTCTGATAGAGATTCTCCACTTCTCCAACCTTTGGAACTTCAGAATCTCATAGGAAAAGCTATAATAATTGACTCAGCAGATTATTAAGTACATCTTCTATCGCTGGTTAGGATGTTTTCATGCTCAAATTTCAGAGAAAAGCATTTCTTTGGAGCTAACCAATGTATACTTTTCCCTTGAAACCCATTTTGTGGTTTTTTTGGCAGAAGAGGTTCTGAGCAGTCATTTGGGGCAGTAAAGTTGTGTGTGTATGCATGTGGGTACCTGTGAGGCTGAAATTCCAGGCTCATTTCTTTTCTTTGTCTCAGTTCTCTTCCCATTCAAACCAATAGCAAAACTATAATTTTAATGGGAACACATCTGCTTTCTGAGAGCTGGTGCAAGTGTCCCTTCCAGGAAAATAGCAAATTGGTGTAAATATTTACAGTGCCTGAAGAGAACTGGGTATTATGCAGTGAAGGTGAAGCAAAGGTGGGCACTGTTTGCTAATAGATGCAGAAATACTGTGGTCAGTACCTAGTCCTGAAATCTGCCTTCAGTTTGAAGGCTGGATGGAGTATCAGCACTTGCATGGTGGATCAGAGCTGTGATTATTCTAGACCAGTGTGTTGTGTCTGGAAATACTCAGTACATCGTGTTTTTACAGACAGGTGAGGGGCTCTTTGCCATATAAACTTTAAAAAGAAAGTATCATTTTTCTGGGCTGAGAGTTCACCTTGTTTTGGAGATTTTTAGTTCCTTAACCTCATGAAGAAGCAGAAGGTCTTGGCCCCTTAACGACGTGTTCTGTGATCTTGAGCAAATCACTTCCCTGTGCTTCTGCCTCCCCTCCCACTCTCTCCTGTCTCTTTTCCAGAGCTCAGGCCTTCCATGTGCTTGCTCAGTGTCTGCTCCAGCAGGGCCCTGATCTCTGCTGGGGCCTCTAAACGTGAGTGCTGAATAAAAGTAAAAAGAATCCTTCTCACAAATAGGGGTGTGGGCTGGGAATTTCAACAGGGCAGAAGAACGAGTCAGTTTTTATGCACTCCTTTAAAAGTCAAAGCTTTATGCTCAGAGGCTTAAGGCAATTTTCTGAGCCTAGTCCTGTTGCTGTTGGTTTCGGTGATGTAGGACAGCAGAACAGACTCCAGAAGTCTTCCATTATATCTGTCTACCCTTTTACATGTCACAAGGGAGATTTTTTTAGTGCAAGAGATTGAACCTCAGATAAGATTACATGCTGTGATTATCAGTGGGATTTATTTGTCCAGTTCTTTCAGCGCTGAGTGGAAAAATGCACATACAACCCTTAAGAAAAGGGAAGTGTGTGCATTTTTCTACTCTAAATAGACATATGGATGGATAGACATAGGCATGGATGGGCAAAAATACAAATAAAGTTGTTTATCCAAGGAAACATTCCTATTTTCTCTGTACCTGATATGAGTATAGAATAGAGTTATAGAATGGTTGTAAAGTTTGGAGGTTTTTTAGCTGTAAATGTAGACTGTAAATGAAACTGCTAGTTTTGATTAAATTTGAATTGGCTGTGGTATTACATCCCCTTAAAAGCCACCGGGGAGACTCAAGTTGCATTTTAAATTTAGTACTGTAATTAATGGTATCTACATTTATTATTGTGGTAACTGCACTTTAATGACCGTGCTCAGTACTAAACAAAGCTACAAAATCTAAACAGCTTTTAAGAGTATGTTGATTTCAGCTGCATTTTATTCCATTGGTCATCCACTTAGGTGAACTTAGATACTAAAATTAAGCTTTAAAAGCTAATAGGGTGAAAGTGTAAAAGTTATGGCACAAAAATCAAATACTTTCCCTTGTAGTTAAATACAAATTTTCAGGTGGAGACTTTTGATCTTATCTGCCACTCCTGTGTCTGTGGTTCTGCTGTACTTCCCCTGCTAACCAGTGTACCTTGCAGACTTTCATCTGTGTTTTCATGTGGTAGCCCAGGAAGAGAGGAAAGCATAATTACAGTTAAAATTTTGAGTTCTTGGGTGCAGCATCATTGTTCCATCTGTTGGACTTACTGTGTGACTTCTTTCCAGCCTGTGGAAACTGAACACGGGGGATGGTGGTGGGTTTGTTTTGTATTCTTTAATTTGAGTTAAGATCAGTGCAAAATAAGGTGAAACATAACTGTATTCTTGCCACCACAGACATCTTTATTTTGAGGCTTTTGTTCCTAAGGGGCCAAGCTCCATCAGTGATGTAACCCTGTGGTTACTCTCATTGTTTAAACCTCATGTGGGATTTTCAGGTTATGTTTATTCACCCGTGAATGAAAAGCAGGCTTTGTCCTGTTTCCCATACCTTCGGCTTTTCCATATTTAGCTTCCTATTGGGTGAAAGAGATATAAGCATAAGGAAGTGGCAAACAGCAGTATTTTACCAAATTTAGCCAGGAAGGCCAGCTTTTCTGGAATATTAGATTGGCTGTGGTCCCTGAGCTGGGATTGAATTCCCATATTAATTCTATGGGTTACTTCCAGAGAAAGGACACTGTCTCAAATGGGAAGTTGAAAAGCACTGAAGCTTCCCATGTCCTAAGCTACTGGAGAGGTTCTTGGCATGATTTGGTTCCCAGCCATGCTGGCCACATCCTGGCCCCTCAGTTTGATGCTGTCATCTTCTTCCAGGTGCAAACCAAGCTGTCACAGGGTCTCAGATGTGCTTTCCCTCGGGATATTCCCTGTGGTTGTAATCAACCACTTTAGGATTCTCTTTGCTGCATTGACTGCACTGTGCACTGTAAAGGGCTGGGATGGGGAGAGAGGATTTAACTAAAGGTTTTGGAGTAATTTCTGCAAAACCATATTGATTTCATCTCTATTAAATTCATCGAGTTTTCCCATAAGGGCTTTTTTATTTAACTGTTGCTAAAAAATGCTGCACAAATTACCTGGCAGGAATGCTGTGGGGTTATAAACCCTTTAGGCAGTCCCTTAAAGGCAAAGCAGGAAAGCTGGGTGAACTATTCCCAGCCAAGTGGCTTGTTTTTTCTTTATTTATTCAATTAATTTACCACTCTGTCTGTTCGCAGATTACTGACAAATAGCCACTGATTCTTTATGAATTTGTTCATTATCCCAAATTTTTCAATGCCTGGTTTATGCAATGCAGTTTTAACTTATAGGGCTGCTGGCAGTCTGATCCACAAGTATTGTTTGAATACCACTGTTTGTAATTCTTACAGAAAAGCCCTATAAAACTCAATAGAGGCCTGGTGTTTTATTTCTGGCCACATCTGTAAAACTTAGCAGAAAATTATATCCTTACCATAAAATTCTAAAGCTTGGTTTATAGTTATAATTTTCTACTGATTTCTGTGTTTTTAGTAGCATTTATGTAAAAAAGTGTTTTGCATTGCTGTTACTCACAAATTTTTGTAGTTTCTGAGAGCAGAGAGCTTTAATAACATGGATATAAATCCTTGGGAACTGACCTCTTTTACCCTTGAGTTTATTTGGTTACATTGCAGTTATGCTTTTGCCTGTTATAAGATACTTTTTTGCTATTGGGGTATAAATGATTTTCAGGTCCTATGTGGTTCTGCCTCTTATTAATCCTGCAATGAAAGCTGAGGTGTATAAAAAAAGAGCTATCTAATATACAAGTATATTAGATATCTCTATTCTTTGGATGGAATTTAATGCCCATGGTTGTGACAGCTCCTCAAGGAACGAGGAGTATCAAGTTCATTAATATCAGGCTCTACTCAGATTCCAAGAAATCTCCCAGCTTAAAAAGTGTTTTTTTGGATCCAGACTTGCGTCTTTGAAGATGATGATGCATGACTCTGCTAGAGACTGAGTGTTGTTTCACTGGGATAAATAGCTTTGGCTATTTGCTTAAATTAATTGAAGATATAAAATTCTCTTCTGATAGGCTGTGTTGGCTTTGATTTTCTATATTTATGTTTTTTAAGCATGTTCCCTGCTGGCTTTGTCTGGTGTAACAAGGAAAGGTAGAAGTCCATGGAGAAGGAATTAGTCCTCTGATATGTTTGGTAGTCTGTTACAAATCTTTAATTTGCAAACGTGCATAAGGAACCAGAGATTTACCCGATGAAGTGTGCAGTGTGTGCTTTTCATGTAGCAGTAATGTTATCAGGGATCTCATTAACTCCTGGGGCTGTTCAGGGAGAAGTTTAAGGAAACCTCCCTGCAAGCAGTGCCCCTGTAACAGGCTGGGTCCCACCTGTGTTTTTATCTCGTGGTTTGCAGCCACGTCACTGCTGATGCCCCTGTGAGAAGGGTGGGTTGTGGGTTTTGTGCTGTCTTTGAACTTGCTATTTGTTTTATCCTCCCTGAAATACTGACTTCCAGTGGCCTATGGAATGGGAGTAGGGTGTTCATTTACCTGCTAACTCCATTATTCTGGAACAAGATGTCTTTAGCTAGTCAGATATAGCAAGATTTAAAACATCTCTGGATGACATTTCTATAAAGCGTTGGTGTTTCTGTAAGACATAATAAAATATTCATTGCTTGAACAGATGGATATAGCCACAATCCTTCTGAAGATGTTATTTTAAGGATATGGATTATCCTGGATTAATAGGCCAGTAGCTTGGCAGAATGCAGCTTTTTGGTGTTTCAACTTGTAGAGCTAGTTATGATTTCCAATGAATTAACTGTAAGTTGCACCAGTTAAAAAAGATGAAAATTAACTTCTAAAATATGGATTTTTTTTTTTTATTTAATGAAAATTCTATTTCTAGACAATTCTAAGAACCTTAATTCTTTTAACTGCCAAACTCTTTCCTCTGGGCTAGACTTTGACAGATACTTAGGATTATCAGGTTAACATGCAATGGATAAAAGATGGAGAGAAGCTATGGAAGAGAAACCTTTTATTAATAATGAACCTCAGTTTTAGTAGTGGGCTGTTTTTGCTCTATTAGAAGACTTTAAAATCTTGACATATGTCGAAAAAGTATTACTGGCCATGATAAATTTTACAGTCTTTAAATGTAATATTTAGCAATGCTGGAATCCTGCTGAAGTTAATGGTATCTTGTTCAATGATGAGGAAAAAAGGTTAATCTGAGACCTCCAGTCACCCATACTGCAACAGATCTTAGTAATGATGTGTATTTCTTGATTTAGATTTGGAAAGTGGCCCATGTTGTCATGAGTTCTTCTCCAAAATGAGCCTGAATTTAGCCTTAGAAAATTAATTAAAAGGGACAGAAGTCCTCCTGCCCATCACGGTTCTCTTTTACACCTAGCGTGGGGATAACTGCAGCCAGTGTAGGATGGTGCCCACATTCTGGAGCGCTGTTATAAACGTGCATGTGCTCCTTGAATCCACAGTATCTGAGTGTTCACCAGCTGTAATGTGCAGCTGTGTTGTGTTTTGGTAATCTGGTAAATCAGATGCATAATAATAGTAATAATAATAATGATAATAATAATAGTGATAGTAATAATAATAAATTTATGATAGAAAGATAGTACTTTTTTTGTCACATGGTTATGAGAACTTTCCTTAATTCAGATGTAATATTAAAATATTTTCAGAGATACCAGTTCTGGAAGAGAGGAGACATGGCTCATTTACATGATTGTACATAAAATAAAGTTTTACCATGTAGTTAATGCTTCTCAAGTTTAATGTATATTACCTTGGAAAGGCCAGTTAGACACTGCGAGAAAACCCATAAAAAGACTTAATCTCAGATATTGGTCTCTTGAGATCAGAATATAATACTGGATAGCCAAAAGATGGAATGATAAAATGCTGAGGTCATTTAAGGAGAAACCATAATTTATCATGTCAGTTTGCAAGGAATTTCCTGAATTTAACTTTTCTCTTAAGGACTGAGTAAATAAACGTAACTATCTTTTTTGCCTTTTATTTTTTCTTGAAGTGTTTACCAGGACTGAGGTGTTTTACAGTTTATAATTGTGCCTGTGCTAAAGTAAATAATTATGTACCTGCACTTGAGCCAAGATTTGGTGAAATGTCTGGAAATAAGTTTGTGAGAACAACTCATATATTGCTGTCAGGGTGATGTTTCATCATTTGCTTTCCACAGTATAATTGGAACTGCATCTATGCTGCTGAGTGTCTCAGGTATCTCAGCTTCAAGTGCCATGGATATTTTTTTTTTTGAGGTATTTGAAAAGTACACCATGACCTATTGTTGAGTCAGTCTGGCATTATTGAGTGTACAAGTCCTTCACTGCTCAAGTGCTACTCAAACTGTCCATGATAGTGCACTAATTGAAGGATATTCACATGTTCTCAGCACAGACCTCATTCTCCAATATTCAGGATTGTTCCAGAGCACCAGTTGGTGTTCTTAGTGTGCTTTAAATTTGTGGTAGAATGTATTGTTAAGGGATTATCTGAAGTGAAGAACATGGCAAAACAAAGTATTTGCACTTTTCCCGCTATTATTTTTTTTTCAAGTCCTTGGGAAAGATGATTTTTAATGTCCTTGCATGCTCTATAGCAGCTTTACATGAGTTTTTGAGAATTTTTGTCATATTAATATGCCTTTTAATATCAAACTAAAGTGTATTTTGGCCCATAGAGCACGTAAATGTGATGATAACGAGAATCTATTAGTAAGATAAACATAAAGCATCTAAATACCCATTACTAAAATATACCACCCTCTGTGCTGCCCACCTGCCCCCTCTTTGTTCCACCTCACTATCAGGATAAAAAAAATTAGTGCTTGCAAAAAGCATCATGTGAAAGTACTGCTGAGTTGTGACTGGTAGTGCCTAGCAGGAATTCCAGCAGGGACTGCCATCCTGTCACCTCTGTCTGTGACAAGGAGCTGCCACAGGAAAAGCCATTAGCACAGACCAAGTCCATCCCATTTTAGCAGCACATCTGCAAGAGGACAACAAAAATTGCTGTCATTCTTTTATTGTTTCTGGTGCTTTTCACAAGCACTCCAGCAAGGCTTCTTGGGTTAGAATGTATTGTCTAGAATAGCTTTCACTTGATGACTTAGCTTGTGTTGTCTTGCATGAAAACACCACTGCTGCTGCCTCTGGGCTCAGCATCACAAAAGTGTAGGCTCCAGTGCTGGATCTGGTAGAATTCTGGGGACCTCTGTCAGGGGAAGGGAGTAGTGCCCAGCTGGTATCTGTGTCTGATTTACATCAGTGGAGCCCACAGTGACTCATTCTTTGCTGGGATACTTAAACTGGTTGCCTGTAATTTTGTTTGCTTAAGACCCACCCCAAAAAACCACCCCCTTAAGCCAAGTAGCCCAAGCTTGGATGTCTAATTCTTCTCTCAGAACTTCTGTTCACAGCTCTGCTTTGGTTTCACTGCATTCCCTCCTGCTGCGTGCTGGGATAAACAGGAAGATCAGGCCCTGTGTGTGTTCATTTGCTTTGTGATCTGATTTATGCTGCTTACATCTGTTGCTGACTTCAGCCTCTCATTGTGAGCCAGCACTGTTTAGGAAATGCTCTCCCTGGCTTCAGCTGGTGGCAAAACAGCAGCTGAGAAACAGTTCCCCTACATGAGTCCAACACTTGCCTTTCCAGTCTTTACTGGAGACTGAATCCTGCTTCTCCTTTCTCTCACTCATCCTTTTACGAGCTATAGAGGCCAATCTCAGCAAACGTTCACCAGCATCTTGTCTAAAAACCTGAGTTATTTTTGCTGTCTTCTGTACCTTTCTTGTTTCACATGTTTTCTCTGAAAGAAATGGGGTTGGAGTAATGTGTATTCTTTTAAAATTAGGCTGTATTCATCACTTAATTCCTAAATAATCATAACTGATTCAATCCTGCACCTTTCAGTATCTTTTGTTATTGCCTTGCTCTGTACCCAGATGGTTTTCTCTGCTGAGGAAACAAATTCCAAATGTGAAATACTGAGCTGATTCTACTGTCAGTTTTCCCAACTCCATACTAGTGTAATGTCAGTGTTTTACATTAAGGAGAAGTTCAAATATAATGGTATTTCTGAGGATTTTCTAGAGCAAGAAGCATAAAGAACCCTAACCCTGGGACCGATTACCAAAGAACCCCACAATCTTCGTCATTGAAATAATTTGTAATAAGGACCACTTTGACATGGGAAGGATTAATTACCCAGATTTCAGCTCTTTTATAACCAGCATTTCTTTATCCATCATGTAACAGAATCATGTTCCTGTTTTTAACAGGCTAGAAAATGTGGAAGTATCTGGCAACTAGTAAATGAGTCACACGTTATTTCTATAAAATATCTGTCTCAGCTGACACCACCTCACTCAGAAAATAGTTCTGATGATGCTTCCTGAAGATGTGCTAAGCTTCTGAAAGTGCCTGTTCATAGGGCATCTTTTGGAATTCTTCAGAGATATCTTTAGAATTAATTTATATTCTCATGAATTTTGTCCTTTGGCAGTTGCCCTTCCGTCAGAAAACTCAATCATGGAAATATTTGTGAAATTTGTGTGTCAGCAAAGTTCGCTTAGTTGCTGAAGGGAAAGTTCATAGAAGATTTTCAGTGGCTACTCCAGTAAGGAAATGCCTGTTTTTTATATTTCAGTTCTGTTTAGGGTCAGTATGTCAGGCACTGAAGATATATAACCAAGGAAAGCCAAAGAGCTTAAAATCTAAATTACCCTTATTGATGCTTTTCTTTCTTTGATCTTTCTCTTTTCTTTGCTAATGGGGTCTACTAAAGATCTGTTACATCCTTAAGGTTATGAATTAGGATTAGAAAACGTTTCCTCAGTGACCAAAGTAATATTTAGCCTTGTATTTATTCTGCTTAAAATCTTTCATTTTTTCAGAAATTGAAACCCATCTCTTTTGAGAAAGCGGTCCTGAGCTATGAATAATCGTGTCCTCTTAATAACCACTCTGGTTTATTGGTTTTTGCTTATTATTTCTTCTAAATGTACTTTTGAAGGGTCGTTATCATCAAACAGTTGCTGTTTGTCAGCTGATTGCATTTTTCTGGATGTTTTGTGTAAAAAAAACAAATTTCAGCCCTTCAGAGGGGCTGAAGAAGCTGAGTTCATTGTCAAGGTAACTCTCACTGGATATGTGAGCTCGTGGCAGTTAGGAAAAATACTGCTTATGTATGTCAGTCACATGAAAGATCCTTCGTTTTCCCACCGCTCAGCCTCTCAGGAAACATTCTGACCTTCTCAGACTGAAAAAAAGAAATGTTCCTTGGGATACTGGAAAACTCTGACATGTTTAAAATGAAGTCCCACTGGAGAAGTATCTACCAAACACAGAGACATTGTTGAGGTTTGTATTTCTTTAAGGAAAATATTTTGTCATGTGGGGCTTCTCAGGAGAAAAAACAGCACTTGCTGATTTTTCAGTGGAATTTCTTGTTCTCTTCTTACTTTTTTTTTTTTTAAATTAACTCTATATTTGGAGAAAAAGGTGCAGTCCAAAAAGGATGGAGCTGAGCCCAAATCCTGTGCTTTAGAGCATGATTAAGGATTCGCATTTCCCCAAACAGCCATGTCACAAGATGCCAAGTGCAGAAGGCATTAATCATCTGCACCTTATCTCTACAAAAAACCATCTTCAAAGCAGAAAGGAGGAGAGTTCTACCCTCCAGAGATAAATGGCATATCGTAAATAGCGAGAGGCACTCAGATACTGTGATTATGAGCTCTATAGAAATGCCTATAAATAATACTAGGAGGTGCCCAGATACTACAGCTTACTTATGAAAATAAATAAAGCACATAAAAATCTGACAAGATGCAAGTTTCTCTCCCATCTGAGGACACTTCACTTTCCTTTTCCACATTCTGTTCTGAGAGCAGGATCTGTCATGCAGGGACTAGGTCCTCATCATTAACTTGTAGTCTCTTGAGAAATAATAAAGAAAATCACTATGTAAAGTAGCATGAAAGCATTGAGGTCAGAAAACTTTTAAAGGCATACTTAGCTGTGCATTCTTTCCAAATTTTGAGTTAAAAATAAGAAAAACGTAGTTGGGCAGAAACTTTTAGAATCTGAAATTTGAGAATATTTGAATGTGAGAGTGTGGATTCTGGATTTGGTGCTCACTTCAGTGGGAGTGAGACATAAAGATTTCAAAAAGGTGCTCATAGCTGCATTTGCTTCTGGTGAATACTTAGCTGCTGGAGAGCTGCACCAGCCCCTCACCAAAATCTAAAGAAAAAGATTGCATTGATTGGAATTGCCTCTTTTTTGTATGTATTTTTTTTCCCAAGGCAGTTTTGAGCTGTTCTAGTTCTGGTTAGTTTTGATTTCTCATCAAACCTTTTTTATTAGCACTGTTCTCCGATAAGCTGCAGGTAATTCTTGATATTGTTTGTATGATTAGCAGTTCAGAAACTCTGAAGTTTGTGTGGGTAAAGTCTCTGAATTACCCTGCTTGGGGATCAGCAATGTTAGTGACTACTGCCAGTGGGGAAATTTGTTGTAATGTGGATATTGGAGACTGAAAAAGTGCTGCAGTGAACTGAATAATTTTTAAATTTGAAATGTTACTTGAATAGACATGACTGTGTTGGCCTCACTCAGTTTGGTATGTGTCTAGAGGAGCATATACAAATCACAAGTGTCTCTTTTGTACAAAGATAAATGCTTTACTGTAAATTGCCACCAATTTTTTTAAGGTCTTAGCAGATCCTTTTATATCTCTCTTCTGATAATCCATTGTTTCATTTAAAAAAATATAAATAATGAATCATCATTTAGTATAGAGGATGAAAACTCACTTTTATGTCCTCAATTTTTTTTTTATATGGTTACTCAGAGACGAAGAACTAAGGAGATGCCAGTGCACAAATCCAGCTTTACTGGTGTTCTTGATTATGTACAGTGCTCTGGAGCATACTGAGAACATATGTATTCCATAGAGGAATAAGAATTTTATTTTAAACTCACTGAGTTTTGGTTTTACACTTCCAGCTTCAAGGGCGATGAGTCCCTCAGGTTTTGAGGAAGACGTTGCTAAGAAAATTGAATTTTTCTGTCTGTTGGAAATTATCTAGGCACAAGTTTAAAGTCTGTATGAGATGTTGTTTCTCTGTGGCAAAATTTCTGCAGGTTTTCTCTTTAGGAGGTAGTGCTGAGCCCTGGCAGAGGGCTGCACAGAGGAGTTGCACACCCCAGGCAGTGGAAGGAACTGGGTACCTGAACTGCTTGGTTCCCTGGTGTAGTCTTGGCATCTTCTTCCCTTGGGTGATCATTGAAATGAGGTGGAAAAATTTGGGCTTGTCAAGTAGTTAGAATAGGTTTATTCATACCTCTTTTTTCTTTTTCTTTTCTGTTTTCCTAGAGTGATAAAATGAAAGACTTTGGAAAGGTGTTTGATTAAATGCTCTAGAGATTTGCTTAAGTTGTAGCTGTGAGAATTGAAGAAATGTGTGCCTACCCATGCTGGTTTTGCTGGCTTTTTAATAAAAAGATGCTCTCAAAACTTGTTTTGATTAAAGTATCTGTGTGCCAGTGAAGTGCAAAATTCCCTGAGTTCTTGCTGAAGATGATACAAGTTGATGGGCATGGAAATGTGTTCAAGAGCAGTAGATCAAAGCTAAGATTTGGATCCTGACCATCCTCAGCTTTGGAATTCAATTTAGTCCCTTCACATTTATGATATTAAACTGTGCTTTCAGTCTTGGAAAGCTTAGGTGCAAAGCAGCAGTCCATAGCTTTTGCAGGAAGGCATTTCCTCTGGAAGCGAGTTTGAAAAATTGCAGGCACATACACTTCCATAGTTCTACAACTGTAAGGGAAAAACCCCAGAACTGTTCTTTAGCAACATCTACTGAGTAGTAGTAATGGGAATAGATGGACTGAGTAATTGATTATATTTTCTTTTAATCATATGGAGAAATGTCAAGCAACTTTATTAGGTAGTAGCCTAGTGTACATTTATGGTGAGCAAGTACCTACTGGAAATAGCTGTGGCTTCAGAGCACTCATAAACTGTTTGGGGTCAGTGTCAGAGTGCCACAAAACCTTCCTGTCTGTGTGGTGCCAGTGCCAGCTGAGCCTCGGGCTCTCTGCAGCTCTAACTGCTGCTGGGGACAAGGTCTTCCCTTGGGCCAGCTCCCTAGAACCAGGTGTTTGCAGCTGTGTGCCAACCTGAATAATTATAAATAGTGTGTGCTCCAGGGAGGAGAGATTTGTGCTTCAGGTTTGTGCTTCCCAGGCATATCTGTGCTTCCTAGGAGCTTGAAAATGAAGTTGTTTCTACATTAGCTTTTCCTCTTCTGAGCTTCTTGATTTGCTCTATTTTGAAATGAACCAAGTTCGTGAGTTTGTTTAGTGGCACAGAAAGAAACTCTAGACATATTTTTATTTGTCTGGATTTTAATTATGTTGATATCTAATCACTGAGGTTTTCCTGCTGTAGTCCTCAGATAAGAAAAACATTTAAGTGAGGTTATTGCTACTATCTTTTTTGAAGACCTGAAAACCCCTATTCTGTTTTGTTCCCATTGTCTTACTCATGTAAGAGTAAGTAAAGTTGGAAGAAAAAGAAATGTGGAACTTCCCAATCTTTAAGTTATTTCACTCTGGACCAGACTGTCAAATTGCCTGATGGATCCAAAACAAAGAGCCATGCTGTGAAAACATTTAAAGACAAAAAGAGGTTAAAAGATTTTCTGGGATCTCTGCACATTGAATAATCATCAATTCTGTTACCAGAATGGCTCCTGGAGTATGTCTGATGTTGCTGGTGAGAACATGGCCTGCCTATGATTAAATTCTCATCTTTGCCCAAATATTTGAAAGGGCAGCTGCCTTAAACCTTTGAACTTTATTTGTAATACAAAACTTCAATTAGATAAAAGACAATAATTAGCAAATCTTTTATCTTAGGGCATAATTAAATCTTTAAGGCAGGACATCTTAATCAATGACTTGTAATGACAAGTTCATAAATAAATTAATTCTTCCAATGAGCGTCTGACAGAAATCAATGAGTGTTAAAAGAGATTCAGGATGAGGGGACACCGCTGTAGAAACACTGTAGCTCAATTACACTTGGTTTAAAGATTCTCATCTATAAAGCATTAGCTTGTTCAAAAGATGATGTATTATTTAAAGACAGATCATTAATATACGAACATCTAATTTTGTAGAACCTTTTTTGGAACTTCCATCTTTACATATATAAGTATTTTACCACGGTGTATGATTAGCTTTCTGCAAAAATACACAGTCAGTTTGACTGATTTGCTGCCCTTGTTGAGTCCTGGTGATGAAAGTTACTGAAAGTTAAACTTGTCCAAGCAGAAGTTGTGTAACCTCCATGTCACTGGTAAGAATCTTTCATCCCAGTGAAAACTTGTATGAAAGTGACTTAAGATCTTAAATGTTCTTACTCAAGAGAGAAGTACATTTCTGTTCATTTAACACTTTATACCACAGCACAGACCTTTAACTCAGGGGTTGGTTGTTGGTATAGAAATGGTAGAATGATGACAGGAAAAAAAGCCAAAGGGGATCTTGTTCTGAGAGCTCTTGTGACCAGTGTTACCTGTGAGGTGTTCAGCCTTGGGAGCCGCCTCTTGCTGGAGCCTGTGCAGCAATGGCAAATAATTTCTGCAGAGGGGTTGCTGGAAATTCCACTTTCCTAATACTGCATACAACTGTTTTGCTTCTAGTTGTCACTACTTAATACACTGTCTCCTCTCTCCCACTCGTTCTGAGCACCTGGTTTTAGTTGATCAAAAATGGCAGCGGCCATCATGCTACTTGTGTAAAGCTCTTAATCATGATTCTTTCCTTGCTCATTTAAGTATCACATTTGTTAAAAAAAATAAATAAAAAAGTAGTAGCAATTATTTCCAGTTGAATTCACTTTTATGAAGTTTCTCCTGTGATTTGTGGCATTTAGAATATCTCTGAAAATAAATACTTAGATGTTAAATGTTTGGTACATGCACATGGAGAATGCTGTAACTTTTGATGAAGCTTTGTTACCATTAGACAAAGGAAATTCAGACTGTCAGAATAGGTGCTAAACCACTTTTGTTCAATTTAAGTTGGTTTCTTAAGCTGGCAAGTATTACAGCAAGCATTCCTATGGATTTCTCTTTCTGTATATCAACAGGGCTCCTTGATTGAGAAGTGCAACTGGTCTTGAGGATGCTGAGTTTTCCCATCAAGCCTGGGCTGCTGCTGCCAGAAGGTTGGGAGCTGTGAACCCCCTCGTGGATCTGGCAGAGCTGCAGTAGCTGAAGGGCTGCTCTCGTGTTTGGCTTGCCTGGCAGCCAAGAAGGAAGGGCTGCTTGGCCAGTCTGCACAAATAGGTCTGGTCTAGTCACAGCCAGTTCCACTCCATCTGGGAGATCCACCAAAACTAGACTAAACATGTGGAGAAGATACTGTGGTGGAGACAAGCTGGGAAAGGGAGCTTAGGGTGTTGCAGTGGAGAAAGATCCAGGACGTGCTGGAGCTTGAGGGTGCTGGGGTCGGGGAGGAAGGCAGAGTGAGCAGGAAGGGAGGAAGCTGCATTCAAACTAGAGCAGACAAACTGGGCTATGTTAGACTGCTGCTTTGATCTCTTTTCTGACTTATGAGATAAAAAGACTCATTAGTTGTATGCTGCCCCAGCAATATTAATTAAACAATTACATTTTCTCTTAGAGTATTAGTGAGACACACTACAAATTTATTTCAGTTTTGAGTGGTGAAAATCTGCAGCTTCTAGAATGATCAGTTCTTTCTGTTGTTGTGTGGGGCACTGAATATCAGATTAAGTTAAAATGTTAGTGATTTCCTATTTGAAACCTGTTAAACAGCACAGCAGATGGAAAATTCTGTTCAGGTTATGAGTGTCCAGATCTGTTGCTGATTAAAAGAGAGGTAGCATGTGCTGGTGGTTGGTGTTGGTAGGTATCTCTGCAGAATAGTAAGACTGGTCTCACATAATCCAGTAGCTCTGTCCCTGACAGACAGCATCTGCTGCCCCTCAAACCTTATAAAGATCAGTTGCTATTCGTGTGAAACCGGGTTACAGCTCAGAGCATCCTTGGACAGATTTGGTCACAACCTGGGTGCTTGCTGCTCTTCAGAAGGGTGATAGCAATCTAAACCTCTTGGATATACTCTGCCTTCAGAGCTGTCATCCAGGCTGTCAAACTTATCCTTAGCAGGCTTCAGCTTTAAAGGTCCTTTTACCCACCGTGTAACATTCCTGTCCATCCCATTATGCGCTGTCAATGAGGGTGTTTGTGTATTTAATTTGAAGTATAAGAGTATTTTGCTAAATTCCTTCAAGGCAATTTAAATAACCCTAATGACTATATTACCTTACAGACTTTTAAATGTTTCCCCAGTTGCTTGATTCAATGCAGGATAAATTGTAAGCCTTTCCACAGTAATCTTAGCATTTGTTTAGGAGTTAAATATTAAGAGATTTTTTTGTCTTTCTCTCAGTAGTCTCTGCACCTGCTTAATTTGCTGTAGGGTTTCTTAGAAACAAATACTGCTTTCTTTTCAAGTGCTCTGGGTTTTATTCTCTGTATGTGCTTTGCATGAGGTCAGTTTGAAGAAGTCTTGGACTGAAACACTTCTGTTGTCTTGAAAAAATGATTCTGTCCCAGTAAAAATCTGGGATTGGGAAGAGCTCCCAATTGCACTGATAAACTTGAGTGATAGGTTTTTTGCAAACAGATTAATTCAATGTGATGTCCTGTGCAGGGCTTCAAAATTACTTTCAGCATATTTTTCAGCATGCCAGTGCGTTAGATCATCAAAAAGAGAAAAAAAACCCAAAGGAAAAATAGAAATTAAAGAAATAAGTAATGTAGATTGGCTAAATATTGGAAGCAATGTGGGTGGCTAAGCCAATAAAACAGACATATCTTAGGTATTTTCCTTTTAAAGACAAACACAGTCTGCCTCCCACACATTTCAAAATGAATCTCAAATGTATTTTTATAATTTACAATTATTTCTGTCAGAGAATAATAGAGATATAGTGCCTGGGGTAATTAATGTTCTGTGATGTCTATTATAATAGCTATTTTAAGTGTAGGAAATACCCTAATAAGAGACAGTTTGCTAGAGTGCTGATCTAGCTGATTTTTATCATAGCTGTCTCTGTAAAATAACAATTGGAAGATATGACAATAGATATTTGATTAAATGCTTAAGCATCTGATAAAACTTGGGCAAAGATAGATCACTTCAAAAAGAAAATGAAAAAAAATCAACCCCTCTCAATTTCTGACTTTTTGTAATGCTACCCTGTGTTTTAAAATATTTTGTGACATTTATTAAATATAGTAATTGGTGAATTGCAATGCTTTGAATTCAATTAAAACCCAGAACTCTTCTCACTTTAGCTTCCCAATCCCTAAACTCTCACTGTGGCACTCTTTACTGGGACTAAAATTACAAACTGACTAGCAGTATGTTTTGATTTTTCCCAGCAGGGCAGTAAATGTATTACCCTGCTGTAAAAATTCTGACCCTAGCATTTCCAAAGTTCTTTACAAGCTTTGGGCTGGGTACACAGTACAGGATACTCGGTGCAGAGATTTAAATTTTCTGTGTCAAAATAAGTATTTCTGAAGAAGTTTTCGTTGACTCCCTGTAAGATTTTTCTCAGGTTGTCAGCTCCTGGTATGCTGAAGCTTTGCTGTGTTACTGAAAGGTCAGGCTGCACTTACAGCAGGTTTTGAAGGTGTGAGAATCTGAGCCAGCCCAAAACACCTGTTTCATCTTCAAAAAAATTTTTTTCCTTCAATTCTGTTCACTTGGGTTTTCAAAACTTAGAAAAGAGATTTCCAAAACTGATTTGGTCTAAAGTGACCACTGTAATAACAACGCTGGTGAGGTTTTACTGTGTGTCTTCATCCATCTGAATGAATGATCTGACAGCTGAGTGACTTGGGGTCTTTAACTCTCAGTCCTAACCTCAGCCTTGTAGGAGCTAAATCTAAGGGCTTAGAGCAGTCCTTAAAATCTTCTAGGTACTTTGGATTTTGGAGTGGTGGTGATGCTGTGTTTGTGTGGTGTTTTTTGAATTAGTTTTTGATTCCAAGTGCAAGGATGCCCATCTCTGCAGCAGAGCAGTGACTGTGCTCAAGTCACTGACACGGCAGCATCAGCTCCCATGCATGTCAGGGACTTCCTTCCCTGCCAAGTCTGACCTGAGCACTCAGCTTGCATTTGTGAGCTCAGGGCTCTGGGGCTTCTCAGGGACGTTATGTGCTTTCATTTTCATTTGTCCAGGATAGGAAATCAGCTTGGGAAAGGTTGGCATATTTAACATTCCACCCCCCATCCCGCTGCTGCCAATATATGGGAGTCAGCTTAAATATATCCTCCTGCTAACTGCTGATGGACTGGTGCTGAATGTTTGTTTTGGCTTAAAAGGGCACTGTTGAGATGTAATCACAGGATGATTTTGTTTCAGATTTTCCATTGAGTGCATAGTTTTCTGGCTGACTTACTTGGCTGTGTGTTTCAACAGATATATGTATATACATGGTTATCCAGTGGTCTACGTGAAATGTAGCAACATTCCCTTTGCACATTGTGAATATGAATTTAGAAATGAATGACTAACTTAAACAGTCCCTTGCAGATGTTATGAAAGTGCTCTGAGTTAGAAAAAAAGTAAATTAAAAGATAGGGAAAAACTGGATGTACTTGTAGTTTTTTGTGGGTTTTGCTTGCCCTTTTTTAGGCTCCTTTCTGGCTTTAAATGCTCTCTGGTTTTGGCTCCTATGCAGCTGCAGAGTGGTGCCTGTAAATGAGCATTTACAAAGCATCAATACAGGGCAGTGGCTTCTCTTTTAATAATTACAAAAGTGTAATATATTTTTCTAGTAGAGAACAACTAGGGCTCAGTGCAATGTGTGACTTTTTGATGTTCTGCAATGGCCCTTGACATTACAACTCCATCTTCTGGCCTTGGAAAGTAAGGGCTGGGTGCATCATAGCCTATGGGAGAAGAATTTTGTATTCATATTAACTTCAAGAAGAGAATTCAAATTCTGTAATACTGAAAAGTTGTTTTTCTTATTGTGAGTTTGCATTCATCTTTGATCTGAGTGTGGCAGTGACCTGAACTGGTCTGTCAGTGCAGTATTTTCACTTTCCATGATGAAGTATTAAGATTTGTAAATTGCTTAAAACAAAATGATTTGACTTCAGTTCTTGATTAAGGATCTAACATTCCTAGTACTCAATCTCTTCAATATTGAGAATTGAAACCATAAAAACCCTTGAAGCATCCACACCTAAGTCTTTCTACAGAGCACTATCAAATGGATGGAGTAATGTTTTTAAAAAAGTCAAAAATCACTAATGGTTTTAAGGGTAAAGCAAGGATAGGCCCCTATAAGCAGTTCAAGGTTATGTTCATTGTCATATTTGCCTTAGCTTAGTCAAGAATTAAAGCTGCAGAATAAATTTAAGAATAAATTTAATCTCTAGCAAAATATGAACCTTCATAAGGAAACTGGGCTCTTGAATTTGGAATAGACAGGTAAGACGATACCAGTACCCTTGAGACTCGTGAGATCTGCTCGAGAGACCTCATTTCAAACGCTCTTTTTAGAGCTTTATTCATTCATTAAGTTTTGGTTACATCCTTGGTCATCTTGCAGTCTTTCTGCCTGGCTTGTTGTAGAAAGGAAACCTGAATATGTGGGAGGAAAAGATGAATTGAGAAGTGGAAGGAGACTGTCTTGTCTTTTCTTTCACAAAGGATGTGTCTGTTCTCACTTCTAAGTCAAGCAGCAATAGAGTGGCACTTTCCCAATTACACTCTCCACGCAAGTGATGCTATGGCTACCACATGGTGGTTCTATAATTGTGAGGTGATGATTGTGTGATGCCAACTGGGAGGCAGAAACGAGGTTAGGCAATGCTGAACTGGAGGGGAGGGGTGCACTGACACAATCTGCTCTTGCCTGGGAGCTGGTGGAGCGAGGCAGCCTCCCTTCCACAGGAAAAATTGCTGCTGTTGTCCTTCCCAATAATAAAGACAGCAAGAATTAGGGATTTTACTTGTCCATTTTTTTAGTATAGCCCTGCTTAGCTGCGGACAGTGATGTCCTTATGGAGGAGAGTTCAAGGGCCCAGCATTGCAAATAATTCCAGCTCAGTGCTTCCCTCAGCACCCAGGAAAAGGAGTGAAAACAACTAAACTTAAGGACTAGGTTGATTTTTAGATGTATTTCCAGCTTCTTTGGAATCTTGCGTGTGGCTCAAAGCCTTTTGATGTATTTTGGGTAAAAATTGGTAGTTTGTTGTCCTGAGAAACAGGACTTACTTCTGTAAGCACTATCTGAAAAGACTGTAGGTATGGCTGTGGTACAACACCTTTGTGTCAGCTAAGCTGGTGGGGAAGGAGGAGTTTTGTTGAATAGATTTTGGGAACTGGACTATTTTTTTAATTAGTCTTTTTCTTCAAAAATCCTCAGAGAGGAAAGATATGGACAGGAATAGAGAGATGCACACTCCCCTCTAAGAGACCACAGTGAAACTCTGAGGTGCTGTTGTAAAGCCTTATGTTTGTTAATGTCCCTACCATTTTGATATCTCATTCTACAGGAGCTCATGTACTAATAAATACTCTTGGCCCACTTTAAAAGATATACAGGTCAGCTGAGTCATCCTGGCTTTGAAGTTAGTTTCCTGGATAAATATAATGAAGCTTGCTGTCTCTAAAGCAGCATATTAGTCAAATTAGAATTTAGAAATAATTAAGATTTCATAGAATACACATACTTTCAAGATCTATAAACGCGAGTACTTCTGACTTTATGGGCTCAAGCCAAGCACAGATGCAATTGCTGAAGTGGCTCCAACAATTCATTACTCAGGTATGAAATATGGGCACAAATTTTAGGTAGGGGGTCACTGATAAAAATCTACAGTTGACAGTACATTCAAGCCTAAATTTTGGAATTTGGCTCAAATATACCCCACCTCCAGCAATAGTACATAAATTCTTAGGGAAGTGAGCTGGTGATACAGCTGTATTACTGTAAGCAAAAATCCCGAGGATGGGACTGCTGCCATTCGCTTCAGTGGAGCCAGAAATAATTTCCTCATCTTTTTAGGTGGAAATTGAGGTTGGCCATGAAGTCAGTCCTCCATCCCTCTTCAACCTTGGGGCCACTAAAGCCAACCAAAATGTGGCTCTTACTCCAGAGTGGGGCTGAGCTGTATCCCAGAGGAGGGGATAGGGAGGGGTTCAGCTGCCAAAGGAATTGATCAGCAGGCAACTGTTCTATCAACCCTGGTTTGTATTTGCAGGCAGGAGAGAAGGGGTCAGGACCAAAAGTGGGTAGGTTTGAACGGTGAGTGGGCCACAGCAGACACTGACCTGTGTGGAAGCAGATCACACCATTCAGGTCCACACTGGACAGCCACAGAGACTGACTTTTGATTTTTTTTTGTTGGTCTTAAGAGAGCAATGATGCTTTGATGTTGGCCTTTGGTTTCAGCAAAGTGTGCTAGTAGTACCTGAATGATTTACCTAAATTAATGTTAGAAGCTGGTGGTGCTGCAAGAACAGCTTAGATTCTCGGGGATTTTAGGTTGTTGTAAGCCCCAGACCTCATCCTTGCACTTTCTTTCAGGCCCTGTCTTTATCAGTGACTTCTGCAGCTGGCTGAAAGCTGAACTACATTTTAATACTTGCTGTCACTTTTGGAAAACCTCAAAATTGTGACTTTTTCCAACAAAGTAACTAGAGACATAAAAATCAACGAAGGAAACAGTTAATGGACTGCAGGGCAATCGAAGGGCTTTGGCTCCTACTGCAAAATATTAACAGCTGTAATTTGACCTCTTAGCCAATTAATTTTGGCCAGTGTAAAATTCCATACACTAAATCTGTTTACGATACTTCACTATTCTAGGCATCTGATACTGTGCCAAGACCTTAATATGTCTCTGAACAGAGGTCAAGTCATGGCCTTAAAACGAAGACTTGAAATATAAGCTGTGTGTGGGTGGGTTGCCTTGTGTCCCTAAGGGGCTTATGAGTTCCTTTTCTATTGCTGTATGATCTGAAACTCTGGTCACTGCTCTCTGTATTACCTTCTTGTATTTCTTAATCAAAATAAATCCATTTTGCAGCTCAGAAATGACCCCTCTTTTTCGCAGTTTGTCCGTGCTGTTATGTTTTTGCCACATGGCTCTGGTTAAGCATGCCAGCAGTTATCTGTTCTCTCTGTTGTACATCTGTTCAAAAACTCCTCTTTGATAGATTTCCTGGACAAGCCTAAGTTATGTCCATCTTGTACTTTGGGGTGATACAGTTGTATCCTTGTCACTCTGCCTGTCATTTAACATTTCGTTTTCTTAGCTTTGGCTTTTGGGCTTGAATTTCCCTCTGTTAAAATATATAAACATCAGTGAAATAGTCTGATTTTTATTAGAATACAAATACAAATGTTTGTAATTCCTTCCTTTTTGCAGAGTGACTAGTGTTTGTGGCTGCACAGCAACATATTAAGAACTGCAAGTTGTGTTAGGCTCAGGCGAGTGCTGGTTAGTTCTGCATGAAAATAAACTGATTGGATTAAACCCTAATTCAGGTTTGTTGTTTTAGTTTGTGCCAAGCTGTATGTAACTGTTGTTAGGTTATGAATCAGATGAACTGGTATGCTTAAGTCCATGTTCTATGAAACACTGTATTCCCAGTGCAGCACCATACTGCCAGTGCTGTGGAAGGGTGCAGCTCACAGGCTCTGAGCAGGCAAAGTCTAAGTGCATCATATTCTGTTCAAGTTGTCTGACTTCCAGGAGGAGTCCTGGACCACTGCTTTTTTCCCCAGAACCAGCTGACATGTGTTTCATATCATAACAGAGCAGTTTTCTGAGATACCCTATACCTCTTGTGTCATTGTTGAATTAAAATCTACTGTTGGCATGTTCTGCGTGGATTTTTCTGCAGGATTGAAATGCTGTGCACCTAAATTAAAGGTGTGCCAAGTAGCCTGAAAATAATGAAAGCATGAAGTATCTGCTGTTCCACATGCTTGGATGCATTAGCAGTCATGCCTCAGACCTTGAGAAGCAAAAGGAAACACAGCCTAACAAAACTGAATCAGTGTCCAAAATTTTTGAAACTTCAGATAATGAAGTAAGAAATGCATCTGCCTTATTATAATACGGATTTTCTTCTAAAGCCCTTGGGGATGTAGAAGTGCTGAAAACAAATGATAATCCAGTTGGAATCACCCACTGCTGAATGCAGATTGGGATTAACTCAAGTGTAGGAATGGCAGATGACTGATAATTACCTGCCAATTAGTGTGCCCCAGTTAAATGGCAAAGTAGAACATCCATCAGGGGCTGACCAGTATCTGCTTGCACAGCACCTGATACAACTATTGCTTTAACAGCAACCCCTACAATTATTTGTCTATTACATTTTCTTTCATCTGTTGCCCATTGTGGAAGATATTACTGTTTGAAAGATCAACTTGAAATGCTTATAATGAAGAATGCCAATAATAAAGCATCTTAACATAGTACTAGGAAGTTAAAGAAATTTTGAAGCCAAATCTCTGATTTGCTTAAGCTTGATTTATGTTTAATGCAGTGGAGATAAGATAGTTTGCCAGAATTCTAGTCCTTGACTAAAATGATTTTTTTTTTCTGGAGGGACTAGGGGATGATGGTGAGGGGAATGGGGAGTGAAGAAAACAAAATTAAAAAAGCACAAGAACAAATTACCTAGTCATTTCCATTTTGAATTTACTTAGCCATTAAAACAAATGAGATTGTCTTTGTCTGTGATATATAGTTCCCAGCTGATGTAAAGGGTATGAAAATAGTTAATGGTTTAAAGAAGAGAAACAGTAGGGTTTCATATTATATAAGGAGATTGTCTTTGTAAAGCTGTTCCCTGGGTACTGACAGGTGGTGTTGAATTTTGCATATCTTGTATACTTGAAAGAATAAGGTTTTTAGATGGAAGTAAATTGCATAGCCCTGTGCAGCAAAGGTTGCTTTTTGAAGTGGAAGAAGTTAGTCAGAGTTCTCAGCCACCAACTGGAGCTTCATAGTGTGAAGGAGGCAACAGGACTGCAGCTGGACAAATGGGATCATATATCCTGTAGGAAATTACACTTGCATTAAATATGTTTATTTTGGGGTTTATTTTCTAACCTGTCATGGTAGAGACCACCAGCAAAGTTCAGACAGGAGTGTGCAGGCTGAAATCCTGTCTTATTTGGGAGGAGTGTTCCAGCTCAGCCCCAGCTGTCAAGAGAAACCTGTGCCTCAGAGCCTTGCTTTGCTCATGATGTCAAGGGACAGGAGCTTGTCACATCAGGCACCTTCTCCCACCTTTGTAACTCATTCCATTGTGCTGCATGCAAGTGAAACTCTACAGAGTGAACTTGGACAAAGTGAGGGCTGTCCCAGTGCTTCAGGACAGGATTTAATAGAGTTCTTGTTGGTGGGGGCAGGAAGGAGGAGAACACAGAAGGTCATGCTTTGAGTATTCGAGGTTTCTTCAGTCCTAGGAAAATTAGCTGGAGTTTTGTAAGGTCTTAGGCCAGAAAGAACACTATATTATATTCTTTTTTTTAATGGAACAGGCTTTTCAGACAGGCCAGCAGATGGTAGTGTTTGCTTTGTAATTACAACTGTGAATTCATAGGAAGGACTGCTCTTGTTTGGCACAGGTCACTCAAGGACTGCTCAGTACGTATAGCAGCATTAGAGAACTACAAGGAGCAATATTGGTTTAAGGAAGCAAAGAGGAAGGGGGGAGCCTGTCCCTAATTTTCAGCCAAGTAGGACAATAAAAGGGTAGAGGCTTGTGTCCCATGTGATGCAGATAAACTGCCTGGAATTGCAGAAATATCACAGGTGATTAAAACAATAAGTCAGGGGACAACCTGAAAATATTCTGTCTTTTGCAATAGCAGAAGTTACTGTTCAACTGCAGTGCTTTTCAGAAACGTCAGGCATGACATGATTTTGTTGTTTAAGTGGGATGCAGACCATCTCTTCTTGCACAAAGTTTTGTTGGCAAGTGGATAGAGCACAGAGGTGATGGATTGAGGAGGTAAAATTAGCCGGTGACATGTGGTCTTGGGCAACTCTTTTCATCACAGGTTCCTTTCTTTTCAGGTGAAGATGAGATTACTGATTACCACTGTCAGGTTCTTAGAGTGAACTAAAATATTACTCAACAATACTGAATATTATTTCAACTGCACATGCCTTACCTTGGCTGTTTCAAACATGAAATGTTTTTGGGTCAGTTTGCCTACATGTTTTGAAAGGCCTCATTTTATTCACTCTCTGAACTGGAAGAAGAAATTGCACCACACAGTGTGATACCTCATAGGAGAAAGTGATTTTAATAGCAGTCCTAATGGAGAGCTGCATACTAGGAGTTTTCAATTCATTTCTGGAAATAAAACAATGGAGAAATACTGCAGAAAGTTACAGTGAATGTTTTGATTTGTTTTGAAATGAATTAATCTAAATCTGTGTGTGATTACTTTGTTTTTGTTTTTCTGGAATGTTCTCACATATTCTATCAGTTTTGGAAAGTTCATGGATGAAAAGACTTTTTAAGAGGAGAGGTATTACCATTAGTAGATAATATTTCCAATTACTATTCTTAAAGAATACACATCTAAGCCTACATGTGGTATGATCATCCTCAGAGAACAAGGGAAAGAGGAAAAAGAAGAGCACCTCTTCTTGCATAAACTACTTTCACTTTCTGTTCAGCTGTGTCACTAAAAATTTAGTGAAAGTTTTAGAAAAAAATTCTTTTATTTAATAGAAAACCCAGTGGGGGTTAGAGTTCCTCCCATGGGGCTCTGCCCTGCTCTTCCCCTGACCAGCTGACTTGTCTCGTCTTTCTTGGCTCCTAAGAATCTTATTTTCTTGCCCAAGGGACAGATGCATTTCCCCTGGAAGTGCTTTCTGCACCAGGATATAAACTCTGTAACTGCAGAGTTTGGGTTTTCCTGTGCAGTGCAATGTAGGCAAACACAGAATAAAATCTGTATCCTAACAGCAAAATAATTTGCTTTAAATGGGATGTGCACTACTGAAGTAGTAGTGGCCTTGGAAATCATCCTGCTAATCAAAATCTACATTTGGGATGTTTAATATCCCTTTAAAGTGATGTCTGTGTTCTGGCTGGGGATCTGGAAGGACGTTTGGAAACTTTACATGTTCAGCAGAAACAGGTTGTGTGACACTCTGAGATGGACACAAGGAGACAAATCCTAGACCTTGGGACAAGTTTGAGTTCAGATCCAAAAGCAAACCAGCAGCACCTGTGCAGGGAAGGGAGGCTCAGGAGTGAGCAGGTGACCCAGCAGTGGGAATGCACAGAAAAGCTGGAGCTCACTGTGCTTCTTGTGCCTCCTGGATCATGTTTCATGTTCTGGGTGTGATTGCAGCACTTGGTGTGCATCATTTTTGAACCGCTGAAAAATGAGCTGATTTGTATGGGAAAAGACTTGCAGAGCTGATCCTGCACTAAGTGAAAAAGAAAAAAATATTATGAGCATATCTGCTTTTAATAATGTTTAATTAGAAATGCATATTGATTGCTTGAGGAGTCTGTTTTCAAGCTACAAATGGCTCCTGTAGAATTTTGCTGAGA